>CM071601.1:9207674-9232674 GCA_036435485.1 Saposhnikovia divaricata | reverse complement strand
ACAAGTATGAAATATCAATAACAACCAATTATGCATACATGGATCTAAGCATACTAACACCTCTCCATCATATATCCATCCAAAAAGATCCATAAACTCAAAGTAGTACTAAGGGTTCTTGAGCTTTATACCTTCCTTGGAGAGTGAATAACACTTGTTAAGCCTTGAATGATCCTTAAGTAGCTTTAGTATACTTGAATCAATCAAAAGAAAACAAGAACACAAAGTTAATACTTAAAAGTTACTATTCATCACCATCTTCTTGATTTTATATCTCAAGATTGGTATGGAATTTGAAGATGAAATTCATAGGATATCTTAGTTATGAAATATAGGACTCACCTTAATTTTCTTGAGATTTAACAATGGTTGGAAGTTGGATTCTCCCCCTTGAATTATGGAGAAGTCGAATGGAAGAAACAAGAGAGAGTTTGGTGTTTTTCTTGCTTGGTTGCTTAATCTATCTTGAATTATTGTGAAAATATCTAACATAAAGTTGCTTTATTAAAGGTACTAGGTCATGGCATACATCATCTTGGTGGACAAGTGTTTAATTTGGTGTGGTAGGAGGAGAAAGCATGCTAAGTACTTGGTTTGATTGCTAAGATTGCTAGTTAGCTTTGTAACTAGCTTGGTCTCTTTGATCTTATCTTGCATAAAGTGATTATGTCACCTTCCACTAGCTCATCATACCTCTTGGCTCTCTGCTTGTCTCTTTGTCCGGTTATTGCCCGTTTCGATTGGTCGTTCGTAGGAATATTTCACGGATTTCTAATTAGGGTTTACCGGGAATCCTCTTTAATATTAATACTTTCATTGTCCATCTTTCATTCTAACTTTCCAATTTATATTCCTTAAATCCATTCGTTAAATACTTAAGGCTATCAGTGTCCAGGGAACTCTCGGAGAAAATAAAAGTGCGGTTTTTCAGAATCCGACAGCTTTTACATACACTTATTTTCCCCCTGGATCACTAATACGAACTCGGAAATCCGTTCCGAATACTTCTATATAGTGTCGTCTCATATTATTATATACTCCCACCACAACACTATTCATTCTGTATCCTTTACTTGTTCTCTTGGGGTGGTACAATTGTCCGTATTCTCTTTCGATCGTTCCTTAACCTTTTTACGGGACTACTGGATTAATCGTTATCGATCTGGATGACATGAGGGTATTCTCCTGCTTGAAATTGCCATATCTTATTCCCTTAGAAGATAGATTATTCTTACCTATGTTGTTACCCTTTAGCATCCTTCAAGACATAGAAATAATAAAGTCGAATTCCATTCATTCTTTCCAAATATCAATTATTACATTGTAGCCATAACCACTCCTCAGTGGTTTCCTACCTTCATTCTTAAATCAAATATAATAACATCCCAAAATATTGTAACACCCCCAGATCCGGGGTCCGGGATCCGGTGGTTACGGTTTCCAATTCTGTCCACAACAATTGAACTTTCCTTAATCATAAAATAAATTACGTCTCTATAACCCAACACAACAATATAAAACACACCCGTTATAGTCCCAGAGATGAAATCAGAGTAACAATCAAATTTTTATTAATCACATTATGAGTTCTTACAATCCAAAAGAATTTCAATATAATACATACTCTTTGCCATCCATTTACATAAGTCATACTAGACCATATTCTTGGTACTGAAAGAATAAATATACCCTACCAATAGCTTCTTCTTCAGCTCTGGTAGTCTCATCGTCCTCGCCCGCGTCGAGTGCGCCTTGTGCGAGTCATCTGGTCTAGCTGTTGTTGTGATATAATAATAAAGCAAGGGTGAGCAATAGCCCACCAACAATAATATATAACTGAACGATAATGTATAACAGTTCAAAAGTATCTTTCAAACCATATGCCATGCATTTACGGAAATGATGCCAGTATAATATGAACGATGAAGTTACAAGGTAACTTAAAGCATTTGTTTGTAGAAATATCTGCTACATCAAAGTAAGCGAGATATTCTTATTGTTATTAAGAAGAGGAACTTGCAAGAAAAGGTTGCAATTCCAGTTATGACCCTTTTTCCAACTCTGCCAACAGTAATCATGTTGCAGGAAATAAATAAATTTGGATGATGAACCAGTGATGGAGTATTCACCGCGCCCGCTGTTCCAATCTTGATGATCAGTCTAGATCGTACAGCTCAATTTAGATTTACTACCGGTAGAAGGAAGAACTGACGGCTTTACTTGTATACCGCCTTACTAGCTCTCCCCGGCCAACGGTTGGGCCAAAGGGGATGGACCGGCGCTACTCGGCCTCTTACACGACTCCTAGTTCAAATAGAATTCATGATTCTGAATGTAACGTTCGTCCCCCTTTCCCCAAGTATAATACTTGTTGATAAGACTCCACAAAGTAGTCGTATCTAGTTGGAAAGGAAAATTTACCAATAACTCCCAAGCTATTACTTGGTAACGGTTATCAACTTGTTCCAGTAATCTTACCCCTCGAAAGATGAGAAGGTATGCAACGACTTAATAAGTCAACAGTACCCGAGTTGCGGGTGAAGGGAATACTTTATGACCGGGAAGTCGACAAGATAAATAACATTTTTCCAAGTAAGGTTCCCTTATTATTAAGGAGATAGACTCAAAGAAAAATGATGTCTGAGAACCTTTCTTGGTATAAGATTAATAATACTATGACTCCGAGATATTTTCCGTAATAATCGAAGAAGATAAACCTTATTGAGGTTATTCTAAGTATGGAATAAATATTCAGAGAATATTTATTGAATTAAAATATTTTACAGATTATTTAGGAATATGAAAGAATATCTTTAATCAGAGTATTTCCCAAATAATTCTTGAAGAAATATCGAGAGAATATTTATTGCATAATTAAATAATCAAATGAATATTCAAAATAATATTCATTACTTAATAAGTCCTGAAAGGAATATTTAAAATATTTAAAATAATATTCGATGATTAAATAGAACCCTGATGAATATTCAAAATAATATTCATAATTAATTAGGAATTTAAATGAATTTTGATAAAGTAATATTCATTTCATGAATAATATTCTAAATGAATATCAAGTAATATTCACTTAGTAATCCAAGCTTTAAAGGAATATTCGATATAATATTCGATAAGTAAATCAAGCTTCAGATGAATATTGAAGATAATATTCATCAAGTACTTAATACCTTAAATGAATTTTCAAAAGTAATATTTATTTAATAAAATAATATTCTAAATGAATGTCCACATAATATTCATTTAGTAGTCTCATCTTTAGAAGAGTATTCAAAATAATAATCGATAATCAATTCGACTCTGAATGAATATTGACAGATATTATTCGTCGAATGATCACGTTCAAATAATTATTTGAAGTAAGGATCATTAAAATAAATAATCTCGAACGAATGTTCAAATAATATTCGTCGCCTGAATAATAGAAAATATTTACTTAAATATTTTCCTCCGAGGTAATCTCGATATATCAAGGAATATTGACTCCCGGTCTATTTTTGATTAATAGAATGTATACGCCCTTCCATGAGGGTCTTACAATAACCGGCTTATAACTGATATATAACTATCTAGCTTATAAGCCAACAATAACATTCAGGGAACAAGTATATCAATTCAACTTGAAAGTAGGCATGCATGCAATGGCATATGTATATCAGCAATCATATATATATATATTTATTCAATCACAACAACAGCCTAAAAGAAGGGAATTGAAACTTGCCTGGTAGTCGAGTACGGTAAGGGGTAGTGGTAGCGGGTCCCGGTTCAGCTTGGTGATCTATAAATAGCCAAGGCATTCGGGATTAATCACTTAACATATTAAAAGTTAAGTTATTCTTAAATCGAAACACGTTCTCAAGTTATCTCGTTATACCCCTTTTAGTGGATTACTTATTCTCACTGATCCGACCCGACATTCGTTCGTTAATACGACATGTCACTGCACTTATACTTGGGACATACTTAAGTCATATGAGTTCTAAGGTTGATCGTTACGAACCAATATTATACTACGAGTTTTATCGCCCGTTTTCTAAGTGTTTTACCGAAGTTATAAAAGAGTCGTCCTTTAGGGGTTCGTTCGCGTTTAACCTCGACTCGAACATTTTTAATAAATCGAAAAATGATCCTTTTGACATACGGTTTTCTTTCACGCCTTCCTTTTTACCTCTAGTATTTATTTACCAAGATTCGCCATGACGTTACATAGCTTACGAGGGTTCAATTACAGTTACGAACTTTCGTTTACGGATTCGAACTACTTTTAGTAATTTGGTCATAAATCCTAAACCGTAAGTCCGTTTCACGTGATCTTTATATCAAAACGAAGCTTAGAACATTACCTATCCTATTATGGCAGATAAGGTCTCTGGACAGTAGGGGTTCGACATGGAAAATGGCATAGAAAACATGGTATTGCAAAATCGGGCATTATAACGGCTATAAATCGAATATCTACCAATTTTGAATCTTCCCATAAACATAGTATCCAACCCAAACAACATATACATGAATTATATACATGAACTGAGGCCAAGCAATGCCTTTCCGTTCATCTAGCTATTTACATCATTAATCCAAAATCCATACATAATCATGCTTATAATCTTAACATAACCATAACTAAGTTATAACTATCATAACATGCTTAAATCTCAAACAAGGGTTAGGGTTTCAAGAGCTTTATACCTTCCTTGGAGTGTGTAAAGACCTTGCTAAGCTTTTCATAGTCCTTGTATACCCATAACCAAGCTTAGATCATCCTAGAGATCAAGAAAATCAAGAGTTGTTCTTGAAAATCACTATTCACCCTAGTCTTTGGTGATTTCTTTGAAAATGGAAACAAGAGAGTTTGGCTTTGAAATTTTTAGGGGATCACTTTTAGGAAATGTAAGACTCACCATAATTTTTACAAGATCAAGAGATGGTGGGAAGAGGGGTTTTGATTTTGGAATTTAGGAGGGAGGCCGAATGGAATTTTCAAGGGGGGGGGAGTTGCTTGGTTTGTTTTGTTTTAATCTCATCCATTCTCATCTATTATCAAGATAATATCTTGTATAAATTCACTTTATTAAAGTGATGAGGTGTTGGATGAGGAAATACCATGACAAGTGTTGAAAATGTGGTGGTTTTAGCCTAACTACATGGTTGCCTTGCTAAGTACTTAGTTGCATTCTCTAGGGTGCTAGTTCCTTGATTCTAGTTTGGTTACTAGATATTTTATACTAGTAGCTTGCACAAGACTCTTGCTTCCTCTGCTTGTTTCTGTGTCCGGTTATTGCCCGTTTCGATTGATCGTTCGTAGGAATATTTCACGGATTTCTAATTAGGGTTTACCGGGAATCCTTTTTAATATTAATACTCTCATTCTCCATCTTTCATTCTAACTTTCCAATTTATATTCCTTAAATCCATTCGTTAAATACTTAAGGCTATCAGTGTCCAGGGAACTCTCGGAGAAAATAAAAGTGCGGTTTTTCAGAATCCGATAGCTTTTACATACACTTATTTTCCCCCTGGATCACTAATACGAACTCGGAAATCCGTTCCGAATACTTCTATATAGTGTCGTCTCATATTATTATATACTCCCACCACAACACTATTCATTCTGCATTCTTTACTTGTTCTCTTAGGGTTGTATAATTGTCCGTATTCTCTTTCGATCGTTCCTTAACCTTTTTACGGAACTACTGGATTAATCGTTACCGATCTGGATGACATGAGAATATTCTCTTGCTTGAAATTGCCATATCTTATTCCCTTAGAAGATAGACTATTCTTACCTATGTTGTTACCCTTTAGCATTCTTCAAGACATAGAAATAATAAAGTCGAATTCCATTCATTCTTTCCAAATATCAATTATTACATTGCAGCCATAACCACTCCTCAGTGGTTTCCTACCTTCATTCTTAAATCAAATATAATAACATCCCAAAATATCAAATCCTCAAAGTTAATATCTCAATTCTTGGATTATAATAATATTTAATCCACTGTCCGGTCAAATATTATACCGAAAAGAATTTGGAATTTCTGAATTCCGATCGTCTCTGCATTCACTTATTTCCTCCGCGTATTACTAATATGACTTCGAAACATCCATATCACGTCCCGTACATAGGGTGGAGTGAAAATTTTTCCAACTTACAAAATCACTATTCATCCACCAAATTACTATGCACGTACAGGAAACACTATGCACGTACGGGAAACACTATGCACGTACGGGAAATACTATGCACGTATGGGAAACACTATGCACGTACTCATTTCCCTTCAAGGATCCATTAGCTCCTTCCTGGATGGTAGATTATTCTTATCTAGGTCCTCAACCATCGAATTACTCTATTCTGACAATATACCAATGCATCAGGATCATTGTCCAAAGCAATATCCATTCATTACAATCATTGTTCTTTGAAACCACCATTCATTAGAGCTGGTGACCTTGTTGTCGGAATCATTGTTCCTCATTTTATCATTACTTAATAAAAAGTTTTAATTATATCCAAAATTTGGGGTTCTTACAGTCTCCCCTCCTTAAAAGGATTCCGTCCCGGAATCAGGTAGGAAGCAAAGAGTCGTTTGCCTGCCGTTCACTCTTTAGCTTCCCGGTCAATTCTTAGTCGTTCTACCCTTCCTCAGCACATCTTCTAGTGCTACAATTCATACTTTATCCTTTTTCCATCAACGTTGCTACTTTTCGTACAACTCACTATCCGGGTTATTCTCTTACTCAGTCTTATCCTTATTGATACCTGCAGTAACATTGGTATCACTATCACCCTACGATTCGGAGGTAACCTCGCTCGTACTGTACATTTCCTGATCGCTTTAATCTTCGCAATCTCGATCAATATAGAGAAGTGGAAAGATTTATTGAGAGATCACTATGATCAATTGAACATTTGTTATATTGCATAGTTAGTACAGAAGGGGGCCAGCCTTTAGTACTTGACAAGCAATTAAACAAGTCATGGCATTCCACTTAGACTTCTATCACATAGACAGATAGTCACGTAGCAGTACCTCCCCTCCTAAAAGGGTTGTTCTTCTCAATTCATAAAGAAGATGAATAAGAGAGAAGAAGAGAAAAGAGTTCTAAAGGATTATAGAAAGCTTTCATGATTGTAGAATATCATACCCAGAATTTACCTCTGAACTATAGAGGTTTATCAAAGAAGAAATTAATCATAATTATATCCAATACTATTTGATCGCAATCTCACGTGTCAACATATCTTGCTGCTTTGTCCATTATTCTATGGACAAATACTCTTGTTCAATCTTAGCGATACTCACATTCGGGAAATCCTTCAACCTTTCAGGTTAAATCTTAGATTTCTCACTTGACATCATTATTACTGACATCCCATATCATGTTACTAGCTTTTTCATAACTATAATATTGACACTATCAGGTTGTCATCCTGAGAATTCATTAGAAAACCCATTCATAACATTCCTTGCTTCTCATTCCATAGTTGCTTCCCCAGCCTTTTCTTTATCAATCACATCCTTCTTATTAGCTGATTCTTACTCATTTCTATTATTTACTTTCACCTTCACCTCTTTATTGAGACACCTTTTTGCACTTGGTACCTCCTTATCGGTATTCAGTCTCATTTATTCTATAATCATCACGTTATTTCAATTTAAACTTTCCGAAATGAATCTGGCCCGATTCCTTTAACTTAGATTCATATAATCTACTTCTGCCAACCTTGTTTCTCATTACTTGTTCTTTTCTATCCGTGGTTTTCCACAGGTTGTCTTTCGTAAGTCAGACCAGGTCGTATATCTACATGCTCGTACTCCTATCATCTGTTGAACATCTGCATTTTACTGGCGTAGCCTGGCCACATGAAAACCCGTTATGATCGTGCTATAATTTTGGGGGTAAGGCTGGCTCGAATACCGCCGTCCGAACACTTTAAACTCTCAAGTGGCCCAATAAGTCTTGGGCTCAACCGCCCTTCCCTACAAGTCTCATTAATTCTTTCTACGGGAATACGTTTAGCATCACGAATTATCAACCTCATATTCTCTATCTTGTTTGTGCAGAAGTACACTAACACAAACTTGCTTGTCATTCATCAACATGCCATTTAGCTTATCAATAGCAACACTTTCTTTATCTTTACGTTGTCATCTCCTTTCTTAGAAGAATCACCATCGCTTGTTGTTTACGTAGTGCGTTAATAGCTAACCCTACGGGTTTCAAATCCCTTAGGGAGACAAAGTAATCATTATTCCTTATCCATAAGGAACACTTCCTGAACTTGATGTAGATATAACGTGAAGCAGATAAAATTGCAGAAGAGTTTCAAGCATCGCAGCTAGGTCCGGTTGTTGAAACTATCACTTATGCATCTTCCATAAAAGACTGGAAACTTAACGGTTTACTTCATCAATTTTGTACCATGGTCCTGGTTGCCTCAAAATGGGACCTTCTAAGGTACGTAATCTGCTTAAGACTCCATCAGGAATCGAATCTTTACTTAAACTATTATTACTGTTAATTCTTGCACAGTCATCCGAAGGAATGTAAATTCCTCCATTCCGATATGACCTTCAAGGTCCTTCCAAATATCATCCTGTTTCTTCGGTATGAACATTTGCAATTATTCCTTTATACTTAGATTGTCGTCCACCTCATTGGCCTTTCTTGATGATAATGATTTCTTGTAACCCATGTTTTCTGGGTACATTCCAGCTCAAGTTTTTCTACCTCATTCCCATCACTGTTGGGTTAAAGCATTCCCCCTTAAGCTCTGCTGAAGGAGAAAATATAACTATCAGTCATTTCCATAAGTCATTGCTTCCACCTACCCGTGGGAACTTTATCACGTTTATTCCCAATCCTACTTAGGATACTTCTTTTCTTAGTTCTTTCTTTATCTTAGGATAATCTCAACCTTTATAGGTTCAACCCATACTTCCTCAGGGTTTCATACATGCCTCATCTGGCATTATTGTTACGATGTCATACATTCCTTACCAAACTTCCATTTTTGAAGTTCGGAATATTACCCTTTTTCCTTGTAAGGTTTCGTAGGCCATCCTTATCATTCCTCCGGTATTTTCTGGGTACCGGGTATATCAAAATGTCATTGATCAATACTCTAATAATTCTATCTATGTTCTTTCCAGAACTCTTTTTAATAATCCTTACCGGTCATTGTTGCCTTAGCAAGTCCAGCTCATATCATCTGAAGTCATAATGTCGTTATTAGGGTTAATGCCACCCCTTGTGCATTCCCCAGGGTTTGTCTTAATTTATGGATATCCTATCCTTAATTCAACTGCCAAGGAATTCTTGCATCTTATAATTGGCAATCAGATCATGTATCCTTAATAAAGGTCTCTTTTCAATCATTCTCATTTGATAATCGATCGGTGGTTTAATGCCACCCTCTTCTTTCAGATAGTTGTCAGCCTATTTGGCCTTCCAAAAAGGCAACGTATGCCAATCTCTTCTCTTACCGAACTTGTTAATGGTAGCAAGGATGTTCTGGATGATATTGGTCGAGTTCAACGTGAATCTCTTAGTGCTTATCGTTCTTCGCAAAGGTACTTGCCTCAGACAAAATTCCTACAGCATAATGTTCAATTTCTGACCTTTTCTATACCCTCTTCATATACCTTCATTGTTTACTTTCCTTCGTCATAATATATTCATAGTATTCATGATACCCTAACATCATGCATCTCAAGTCACTATACTTCCATTTTACTCGAAATCTTGGACAACCATATACACATGAGTCACTTTAGTACGGGTGACCCCATCCCAAAAAGGTCTAGTGAATTCCCAATCAAAACATGGGTTGTTCGGCAGAAGATTCAAACGATCTCATTAATGTTTCCTTTATATCAGAAGCCCTTGGAGTCGGTGCTTTCTTAGAAGCAACCCTGCTTTGTCTTTTCATTGCTGGTCTAGTCACTTTATAGTCCGTTGTGACTTGGCCTCAACTGGCCACACATAAAAAAATATATGATTTTAGGGGTTGGCTAATAGCATTACTTTTCTATCAATTGCCGGCATAGTGCCTTCTTCTTTGATACCTTTCTACCTTTCCAAAACTTTACTCCATATAAGTCTTAATCGACTACTCGGCACCGGCACCGTCTCCGGTCACCTTTCCTCCACTTTTATCTTTTCAACTATTCTTATCAATCCTGCGTGCCACACAAGCTTACCATTCCTGGCATAACAGCCTTTTCATTTAAGTCAATCCTGGAATTTCTCAGTCCGGCTGGTTTCTTACTTACATTTCCTATTTTCGTCCAATCTCACTTCATCATTTTATCACTACCGTCGATTGTAATGCTCAGGGTCCGTTTACTAACCCATTTTACAGCATCCTTACCCAAATCACAGGGTTTGCTCCAATTTTTACTCTCTTCCATGACATTCTCTGATAATCAGAAAGACAAGGTTTGCCAAAATTCACCGAATTCCTTTCCAGACTCAGGGAAGTTTTGATCAATCTACCCACCTACTGGTAACATTAAGGAGACCAGTTTCGAAACCTGAAGAATAGTTCTATGAACCTCCAAGCAGGTGGAATCATAAGCAGTCATAGTTAACGAAATAATCATCATCGGATTGGAAGTTTACCCCTGGAGAGGAATCAATTATCTCCATCCCTTAGAAGGGAATCAATAGTCTCAAACTGAAACCTGTCACAACGTCCTGATATTCAATACTACCAAATGTCGGTCTACCTAACCCTTTATGCGAAGCGTCATTGGAAGCACAAAGTCTCTTTTTTCCATTAAGCAATGCCAGCTCTTGGTCATTACCAATTTCACCTTTTAGCTCCAGGAAGATTTTCTCACATTTTTCTCTTTAACTGCTGATCGTATTACTTGATCTATTATAATTCCGTGTCGGAGTAAACTTAAGGTAACTACTATAATCCATTCAAAGAGAAGAAGGAATTTAATATTCCTCTGAATCACATGCATCTAACGTTTCTGGTTCATCATTTAACTGAGTTGAATTAACTCTATACTCAGTCTCTGGCAGTAGTCTCATTACGAGTTCATCTTGACTCACTGGTCTTATCTTCCGGTAGGTTCTGAGATCATTGTCTTGCTTACTACTTCCTTATATAACTTTACCCAATCATGCTATCACTTCCCAATGTCTTTACTTTCTAAATGATTCATTCATAAAATGAACATTTTCCTTAATAAAACCACCTTATTAACCTCAATTTGGTTCCATAATTTACAACCTACGACACCTGCCTTCTCATGGCGAATTATTACTGACCATATTCATACTAATTCATTTATCAAATGATATGGCACTTACTGCCTCCTTCTCAACTATTCCTAGGGACTCTGCTCCTCGCCCTAAATCGATGTCTTTGATAATCATACATCCCTCTAGCTCTTTCTTTGTTAAGATGAAAATCTCTAAGGATTCTCATCTATTTCCGTATAAGATCTCAAGTAATTCTTCCAATCCTTCTTTCTTGCTGGTACTACATCTGGTAGTCCGGCTATGAATTCAACATGCATCTTCAGATCTCTTAATAATATCTCGGTTCTTTATACTCACTTTTCTGAGCACCATATCTTAATCATCACAGTCATTCTGGCTGCGACCCTCATTACCCATGGGTAAGCTCCTTATCCTAACAGGATTTTCCTTATCTGCTGGAACCTCTTCCGGGTCTCCAGTAGGGTACTCCATCGAATTACCCGCTGATCTTCAGCATATAAAGCATCATCGCGCTGTTGCTCGTATGCCTCAAGGTCAGTCGCCTTACTCGTTGATACGATATCGAGCTAAGTTACTATCATTATACTTACGAGTTCCCATAAGGGTTTTATATGTCATCACTACATTAAGTAGTCCGACTATGAACTTGGCAAGAGTTCTTATTATCTTATTGAATTTATTGTTTTAACGTCACCTCATCTCTGGGGTTTATAACGTACGCTCTGATACCACTTCTGTAACACCCCCAGATCCGGGGTCCGGGATCCGGTGGTTACGGTTTCCAATTCTGTCCACAACAATTGAACTTTCCTTAATCATAAAATAAATTACGTCTCTATAACCCAACACAACAATATAAAACACACCCGTTATAGTCCCAGAGATGAAATCAGAGTAACAATCAAATTTTTATTAATCACATTATGAGTTCTTACAATCCAAAAGAATTTCAATATAATACATACTCTTTGCCATCCATTTACATAAGTCATACTAGACCATATTCTTGGTACTGAAAGAATAAATATACCCTACCAATAGCTTCTTCTTCAGCTCTGGTAGTCTCATCGTCCTCGCCCGCGTCGAGTGCGCCTTGTGCGAGTCATCTGGTCTAGCTGTTGTTGTGATATAATAATAAAGCAAGGGTGAGCAATAGCCCACCAACAATAATATATAACTGAACGATAATGTATAACAGTTCAAAAGTATCTTTCAAACCATATGCCATGCATTTACGGAAATGATGCCAGTATAATATGAACGATGAAGTTACAAGGTAACTTAAAGCATTTGTTTGTAGAAATATCTGCTACATCAAAGTAAGCGAGATATTCTTATTGTTATTAAGAAGAGGAACTTGCAAGAAAAGGTTGCAATTCCAGTTATGACCCTTTTTCCAACTCTGCCAACAGTAATCATGTTGCAGGAAATAAATAAATTTGGATGATGAACCAGTGATGGAGTATTCACCGCGCCCGCTGTTCCAATCTTGATGATCAGTCTAGATCGTACAGCTCAATTTAGATTTACTACCGGTAGAAGGAAGAACTGACGGCTTTACTTGTATACCGCCTTACTAGCTCTCCCCGGCCAACGGTTGGGCCAAAGGGGATGGACCGGCGCTACTCGGCCTCTTACACGACTCCTAGTTCAAATAGAATTCATGATTCTGAATGTAACGTTCGTCCCCCTTTCCCCAAGTATAATACTTGTTGATAAGACTCCACAAAGTAGTCGTATCTAGTTGGAAAGGAAAATTTACCAATAACTCCCAAGCTATTACTTGGTAACGGTTATCAACTTGTTCCAGTAATCTTACCCCTCGAAAGATGAGAAGGTATGCAACGACTTAATAAGTCAACAGTACCCGAGTTGCGGGTGAAGGGAATACTTTATGACCGGGAAGTCGACAAGATAAATAACATTTTTCCAAGTAAGGTTCCCTTATTATTAAGGAGATAGACTCAAAGAAAAATGATGTCTGAGAACCTTTCTTGGTATAAGATTAATAATACTATGACTCCGAGATATTTTCCGTAATAATCGAAGAAGATAAACCTTATTGAGGTTATTCTAAGTATGGAATAAATATTCAGAGAATATTTATTGAATTAAAATATTTTACAGATTATTTAGGAATATGAAAGAATATCTTTAATCAGAGTATTTCCCAAATAATTCTTGAAGAAATATCGAGAGAATATTTATTGCATAATTAAATAATCAAATGAATATTCAAAATAATATTCATTACTTAATAAGTCCTGAAAGGAATATTTAAAATATTTAAAATAATATTCGATGATTAAATAGAACCCTGATGAATATTCAAAATAATATTCATAATTAATTAGGAATTTAAATGAATTTTGATAAAGTAATATTCATTTCATGAATAATATTCTAAATGAATATCAAGTAATATTCACTTAGTAATCCAAGCTTTAAAGGAATATTCGATATAATATTCGATAAGTAAATCAAGCTTCAGATGAATATTGAAGATAATATTCATCAAGTACTTAATACCTTAAATGAATTTTCAAAAGTAATATTTATTTAATAAAATAATATTCTAAATGAATGTCCACATAATATTCATTTAGTAGTCTCATCTTTAGAAGAGTATTCAAAATAATAATCGATAATCAATTCGACTCTGAATGAATATTGACAGATATTATTCGTCGAATGATCACGTTCAAATAATTATTTGAAGTAAGGATCATTAAAATAAATAATCTCGAACGAATGTTCAAATAATATTCGTCGCCTGAATAATAGAAAATATTTACTTAAATATTTTCCTCCGAGGTAATCTCGATATATCAAGGAATATTGACTCCCGGTCTATTTTTGATTAATAGAATGTATACGCCCTTCCATGAGGGTCTTACAATAACCGGCTTATAACTGACATATAACTATCTAGCTTATAAGCCAACAATAACATTCAGGGAACAAGTATATCAATTCAACTTGAAAGTAGGCATGCATGCAATGGCATATGTATATCAGCAATCATATATATATATATTTATTCAATCACAACAACAGCCTAAAAGAAGGGAATTGAAACTTGCCTGGTAGTCGAGTACGGTAAGGGGTAGTGGTAGCGGGTCCCGGTTCAGCTTGGTGATCTATAAATAACCAAGGCATTCGGGATTAATCACTTAACATATTAAAAGTTAAGTTATTCTTAAATCGAAACACGTTCTCAAGTTATCTCGTTATACCCCTTTTAGTGGATTACTTATTCTCACTGATCCGACCCGACATTCGTTCGTTAATACGACATGTCACTGCACTTATACTTGGGACATACTTAAGTCATATGAGTTCTAAGGTTGATCGTTACGAACCAATATTATACTACGAGTTTTATCGCCCGTTTTCTAAGTGTTTTACCGAAGTTATAAAAGAGTCGTCCTTTAGGGGTTCGTTCGCGTTTAACCTCGACTCGAACATTTTTAATAAATCGAAAAATGATCCTTTTGACATACGGTTTTCTTTCACGCCTTCCTTTTTACCTCTAGTATTTATTTACCAAGATTCGCCATGACGTTACATAGCTTACGAGGGTTCAATTACAGTTACGAACTTTCGTTTACGGATTCGAACTACTTTTAGTAATTTGGTCATAAATCCTAAACCGTAAGTCCGTTTCACGTGATCTTTATATCAAAACGAAGCTTAGAACATTACCTATCCTATCATGGCAGATAAGGTCTCTGGACAGTAGGGGTTCGACATGGAAAATGGCATACAAAAAATGGTATTGCAAAATCGGGCATTATAACGGCTATAAATCGAATATCTACCAATTTTGAATCTTCCCATAAACATAGTATCCAACCCAAACAACATATACATGAATTATATACATGAACTGAGGCCAAGCAATGCCTTTCCGTTCATCTAGCTATTTACATCATTAATCCAAAATCCATACATAATCATGCTTATAATCTTAACATAACCATAACTAAGTTATAACTATCATAACATGCTTAAATCTCAAACAAGGGTTAGGGTTTCAAGAGCTTTATACCTTCCTTGGAGTGTGTAAAGACCTTGCTAAGCTTTTCATAGTCCTTGTATACCCATAACCAAGCTTAGATCATCCTAGAGATCAAGAAAATCAAGAGTTGTTCTTGAAAATCACTATTCACCCTAGTCTTTGGTGATTTCTTTGAAAATGGAAACAAGAGAGTTTGGCTTTGAAATTTTTAGGGGATCACTTTTAGGAAATGTAAGACTCACCATAATTTTTACAAGATCAAGAGATGGTGGGAAGAGGGGTTTTGATTTTGGAATTTAGGAGGGAGGCCGAATGGAATTTTCAAGGGGGGGGGGGAGTTGCTTGGTTTGTTTTGTTTTAATCTCATCCATTCTCATCTATTATCAAGATAATATCTTGTATAAATTCACTTTATTAAAGTGATGAGGTGTTGGATGAGGAAATACCATGACAAGTGTTGAAAATGTGGTGGTTTTAGCCTAACTACATGGTTGCCTTGCTAAGTACTTAGTTGCATTCTCTAGGGTGCTAGTTCCTTGATTCTAGTTTGGTTACTAGATATTTTATACTAGTAGCTTGCACAAGACTCTTGCTTCCTCTGCTTGTTTCTGTGTCCGGTTATTGCCCGTTTCGATTGATCGTTCGTAGGAATATTTCACGGATTTCTAATTAGGGTTTACCGGGAATCCTTTTTAATATTAATACTCTCATTCTCCATCTTTCATTCTAACTTTCCAATTTATATTCCTTAAATCCATTCGTTAAATACTTAAGGCTATCAGTGTCCAGGGAACTCTCGGAGAAAATAAAAGTGCGGTTTTTCAGAATCCGATAGCTTTTACATACACTTATTTTCCCCCTGGATCACTAATACGAACTCGGAAATCCGTTCCGAATACTTCTATATAGTGTCGTCTCATATTATTATATACTCCCACCACAACACTATTCATTCTGCATTCTTTACTTGTTCTCTTAGGGTTGTATAATTGTCCGTATTCTCTTTCGATCGTTCCTTAACCTTTTTACGGAACTACTGGATTAATCGTTACCGATCTGGATGACATGAGAATATTCTCTTGCTTGAAATTGCCATATCTTATTCCCTTAGAAGATAGACTATTCTTACCTATTTTGTTACCCTTTAGCATTCTTCAAGACATAGAAATAATAAAGTCGAATTCCATTCATTCTTTCCAAATATCAATTATTACATTGCAGCCATAACCACTCCTCAGTGGTTTCCTACCTTCATTCTTAAATCAAATATAATAACATCCCAAAATATCAAATCCTCAAAGTTAATATCTCAATTCTTGGATTATAATAATATTTAATCCACTGTCCGGTCAAATATTATACCGAAAAGAATTTGGAATTTCTGAATTCCGATCGTCTCTGCATTCACTTATTTCCTCCGCGTATTACTAATATGACTTCGAAACATCCATATCACGTCCCGTACATAGGGTGGAGTGAAAATTTTTCCAACTTACAAAATCACTATTCATCCACCAAATTACTATGCACGTACAGGAAACACTATGCACGTACGGGAAACACTATGCACGTACGGGAAATACTATGCACGTATGGGAAACACTATGCACGTACTCATTTCCCTTCAAGGATCCATTAGCTCCTTCCTGGATGGTAGATTATTCTTATCTAGGTCCTCAACCATCGAATTACTCTATTCTGACAATATACCAATGCATCAGGATCATTGTCCAAAGCAATATCCATTCATTACAATCATTGTTCTTTGAAACCACCATTCATTAGAGCTGGTGACCTTGTTGTCGGAATCATTGTTCCTCATTTTATCATTACTTAATAAAAAGTTTTAATTATATCCAAAATTTGGGGTTCTTACAAATATCAAATCCTCAAAGTTAATATCTCAATTCTAGGATTATAATAATATTTAATCCACTGTCCGGTCAAATATTATACCGAAAAAGAATTTGGAATTTCTGAATTCCGATCGTCTCTGCATTCACTTATTTCCTCCGCGTATTACTAATATGACTTCGAAACATCCATATCACGTCCCGTACATAGGGTGGCGTGAAAAGTTTTCCAACTTACAAAATCACTATTCATCCACCAAATTACTATGCACGTATAGGAAACACTATGCACGTACGGGAAATACTATGCACGTATGGGAAACACTATGCACGTACTCATTTCCTTTCAAGGATCCATTAGCTCCTTCCTGGATGGTAGATTATTCTTATCTAGGTTCTCAACCATCGAATTACTCTATTCTGACAATATACCAATGCATCAGGATCATTGTCCAAAGCAATATCCATTCATTACAATCATTGTTCTTTGAAACCACCATTCACTAGAGCTGGTGACCTAGTTGTCGGAATCATTGTTCTTCATTTTATCATTACTTAATAAAAAGTTTTAATTATATCCAAAATTTGGGGTTCTTACAGTCTCCCCTCCTTAAAAGGATTCCGTCCCGGAATCAGGTAGGAAGCAAAGAGTCGTTCTACCCTTCCTCAGCACATCTTCTAGTGCTACAATCCATACTGTATCCTTTTTCCATCCACGTTGCTACTTTTCGTACAACTCACTATCCGGGTTATACTCTTACTCAGTCTTATCCTTATTGATACCTGCAGTAACATTGGTATCACTATCACCCTACGATTCGGAGGTAACCTCGCTCGTACTGTGCATTTTCTGATTGCTTTAATCTTCGCAATCTCGATCAATATAGAGAAGTGGAAAGATTTATTGAGAGATCACTATGATCAATTGAACATTTGTTATATTGCATAGTTAGTACAGAAGGGGGCCAGCCTTTAGTACTTGACAAGCAATTAAACAAGTCATGGCATTCCACTTAGACTTCTATCACATAGACAGATAGTCACGTAGCAGTACCTCCCCTCCTAAAAGGGTTGTTCTTCTCAATTCATAAAGAATATGAATAAGAGAGAAGAAGAGAAAAGAGTTCTAAAGGATTATAGAAAGCTTTCATGATTGTAGAATATCATACTCAGAATTTACCTCTGAACTATAGAGGTTTATCAAAGAAGAAATTAATCATAATTATATCCAATACTATTTGATCGCAATCTCACGTGTCAACATATCTTGCTGCTTTGTCCATTATTCTATGGACAAATACTCTTGTTCAATCTTAGCGATACTCACATTCGGGAAATCTTTCAACCTTTCAGGTTAATCTTAGATTTCTCACTTGACATCATTATTACTGACATCCCATATCATGTTACTAGCTTTTTCATAACTATAATATTGACACTATCAGGTTGTCATCCTGAGAATTCATTAGAAAACCCATTCATAACATTCCTTGCTTCTCATTCCATAGTTGTTTCCCCAGCCTTTTCTTTATCAATCACATCCTTCTTATTAGCTGATTCTTACTCATTTCTATTATTTACTTTCACCTTCACCTCTTTATTGAGACACCTTTTTGCACTTGGTACCTCCTTATCGGTATTCCGTCACATTTATTCTATAATCATCACGTTATTCCAATTTAAACTTTCCGAAATGAATTTGGCCCGATCCCTTTAACTTAGATTCATATAATCTACTTCTGTCAACTTGTTTCTCATCACTTATTCTTTTCTACCCGCGGTTTTTCAAAGGTTGTCTTTCGTAAGTCAGACCAGGTCGTACACCTACCTGCTCGCACTCTTAAGATCTGTTGAGCATCTACATTTTACTGACGTAGCCTGGCCACATGAAAACCCGTTATGACCGTGCTATAAGTTTTGGGGGTAAGGCTGGCTCGAATACCGCCGTCCGAACATTTTAAACTCTCAGGTGGCCCAATAAGTCTCAGGCTCAACCGCCCTTCCCTCCAAGTCTCATTAATTCTTTCCATGGGAATATTTTTAACATCATGAATCATCAACTTCATATTCTCTATCTTGTTTGCGCAGAAGTACACTAACATAAACTTGTTTGTCATTCATCAACATGCCATTTAGTTAATCAATGGCAGCACTTTCTTTATCTTTACATTGTCATCTACTCTCTTAGAAGAATCACCATCACTTGTTGTTTACGTAGTGCATTAATAGCTAACCCTACGGGTTTCAAATCCCTTAGGGAGACAAGGTAATCACTATTCCTTATCCATAAGGAACACTTCCTGAACTTGATGTAGATATAACATGAAGTAGATAGAATTGCAGAAGAGTTTCAGGCATCGCAGCTAGGTCCGGTTGATGAAACTATCACTTGTGCATCTTCCATAAAAGACTGGAAACATAACGGTTTACTTCATCAATTTTGTACCATGGTCCTGGTTTGCCTCAAAACGGGACCTTCTAAGGTACGTAACATGCTTAAGACTCCATCAGGAATCGAATCTTTACTTAAACTATTATTACTGTTAATTCTTGCACAGTCATCAGAAGGAATGTAAATTCCTCCATTCCGATATGACCTTCAAGGTCCTTCCAAATATCATCCTGTTTCTTCGGTATGAACATTTGTAATTATTCCTTTATACTTAGATTGTCGGCCACCTCATTGGCCTTTCTTGATGATAATGATTTCTTGTAACCCATGTTTTCTGGGTACATTCCAGCTCAAGTTTTTCTACCTCATTCCCATCACTGTTGGGTTAAAGCATTCTCCCTTAAGCTCTGCTGAAGGAGAAAATAAAACTATCAGTCATTTCCATAAGTCATTGCTTCCACCTACCCGTGGGAACTTTATCACGTTTATTCCCAATCCTACTTAGGATACTTCTTTTCTTAGTTCTTTCTTTATCTTAGGATAATCTCAACCTTTATAGGTTCAACCCATACTTCCTCAGGGTTTCATACATGCCTCATCTGGCATTATTGTTACGATGTCATACATTCCTTACCAAACTTCCATTTTTGAAGTTCGGAATATTACCCTTTTTCCTTGTAAGGTTTCGTAGGCCATCCTTATCATTCCTCCGGTATTTTCTGGGTACCGGGTATATCAAAATGTCATTGATCAATACTCTAATAATTCTATCTCTGTTCTTTCCAGAACTCTTTTTAATAATCTTTACAGGTCATTGTTGCCTTAGCAAATCCAACTCATATCATCTGAATTTACAACATCTTTATTAGGGTTAATGCCATCCCTTGTGCATTCCCCAGGGTTTGTCTTAATTTGTGGATGTCCTATCCTTAATTCAACTGCCAAGGAATTCTTGCCTCTTATAATTGGCAATCAGATCATGTATCCTTAATAAAGGTCTCTTTTCAATCATTCTCATTTGATAATCGATCGGTGGTTTAATGCCACCCTCTTCTTCCAGATAGTTGTCAGCCTATTTGGCCTTCCAAAAGGCAACGTATGCCTATCTGCTCTCTTACAGAACTTGGTAATGGTAGCAAGGATGTTTTGGAAGATATTGGTCGAGTTCAACGTGAATCTCTTAGTACTTATCATTCTTTTCAAATGTACTTGACTTAGACAAAATTTCTACAGCATACTGTTCAATTTCTGACCTTTTCTATACCCTCTTCATATACCTTCATTGTTTACTTTCCTTCGTCATAATATATTCATGGTATTCATGATACCCTAACATCATACATCTCAAGTCACTATACTTCCATTTTACTCGAAATCTCGGACAACCATATACACATGAGTCACTTTAGTACGGGTGACCCCATCCCAAAAAGGTCTAGTGAATTCCCAATCAAAACATGGGTTGTTCGGCAGAAGATTCAAACGATCTCATTAATGTTTCCTTTATATCAGAAGCCCTTGCAGTCGGTGCTTTCTTAGAAGCAACCCTGCTTTGTCTTTTCATTGCTGGTCTAGTCACTTTATAGTCCGTTGTGACTTGGCCTCAACTGGCCACACTAAAATAAAAATATATGATTTTAAAGGTTGGCTAATAGCATTACTTTTCTAGAAATTGCCGGCATAGTGCCTTCTTCTTTGATACCTTTCTACCTTTCCAAAACTTTACTCCATATAAGTCTTAATCGGCTACTCGGCACCGTCTCCGGTCACCTTTCCTCCACTTTTATCTTTTCAACTATTCTTATCAATCCTGCGTGCCACACAAGCTTACCATTCCTGGCATAACAGCCTTTTCATTAAAGTCAATCCTGGAATTTCTCAGTCCGGCTGGTTTCTTACTTACATTTCCTATTTTCGTCCAATCTCACTTCATCATTTTATCACTACCGTCGGTTGTAATGCTCAGGGTCCGCTTACTAACCCATTTTACAGCATCCTTACCCAAATCACAGGGTTTGCTCCAATTTTTACTTTCTTCCATGACATTCTCTGATAATCAGAAAGACAAGGTTTGCCAAAATTCACCGAATTCCTTTCCAGACTCAGGGAAATTTTGATCAATCTAACCACCTACTGGCAACATTAAGGAGACCAGTTTCGAAACCTGAAGAATAGTTCTATGAACCTCCAAGCAGGTGGGATCATAAGCAGTCATAGCTAACGAAATAATCATCATCGGATTGGAAGTTTACCCACTGGAGAGGAGTCAATTATATCCATCCCTTAGAAGGGAATCAATAGTTTCAAACTGAAACCTGTCACAACGTCCTGATATTCAATACTACCGAATGTCGGCCTACCTAACCCTTTATGCGAAGCGTCATTGGAAGCACAAAGTCTCCTTTTTCCATTAAGCAATGCCAGCTCTGGGTCATTACCAATTTCACCTTTTAGCTCCAGGAAGATTTTCTCACATTTTTCTCTTTAACTGCTGATCGTATTACTTGATCTATTATAATTCCATGCCGGAGTAAACTTAAGGTAACTACTATAATCCATTCAAAGAGAAGAAGGAATTTAATATTCCTCTGAATCACATGCATATAACGTTTCTGGTTCATCATTTAACTGAGTTGAATTAACTCTATACTCAGTCTCTGGCAGTAGTCTCATTACGAGTTCATCTTGACTCACTGGTCTTATCTTCCGGTAGGTTCTGAGATCATTGTCCTGCTTACTACTTCCTTATATAACTTTATCCAATCATGCTGTCACTTCCCAATGTTTTCACTTTCTAACTGACTCATTCATAAAATGGACATTTTTTTTTTCCTGAATAAAACAATTTCATCAACCTCAATTTGGTTCCATAAATTACAACTTATGACATCTGCCTTCTCGTGGCAAATTATTACTGACCATATTCATACTAATTCATTTATCAAATGATATGGCACTTACTGCCTCCTTCTCAACTATTCCTAGGGACTCTGCTCCTCGCCCTAAATCGATGTCTTTGATAATCATACATCCCTCTAGCTCTTTCTTTGTTAAGATGAAAATCTCTAAGGATTCTCATCTATTTCCGTATAAGATCTCAAGTAATTCTTCCAATCCTTCTTTCTTGCTGGTACTACATCTGGTAGTCCGGCTATGAATTCAACATGCATCTTCAGATCTCTTAATAATATCTCAGTTCTTTATACTCACTTTTCTGAGCACCATATCTTAATCATCACAGTCATTCTGGCTGCGACCCTCATTACCCATGGGTGAGCTCCTTATCCTAACAGGATTTTCCTTATCTGCTGGAACCTCTTCCGGGTCTCCAGTAGGGTACTCCATCAAATTACCCGCTGATCTTCAGCATATAAAGCATCATCGCGCTGTTGCTCGTATGCCTCAAGGTCAGTCGCCTTACTCGTCAATACGACATCGAGCTAAGTTACTATCATTATACTTACGAGTTCCCATAAGGGTTTTATATGTCATCACTACATTAAGTAGTCCGACTATGAACTTGGCAAGAGTTCTTATTATCTTATTGAATTTATTGTTTTAACGTCACCTCATCTCTGGGGTTTATAACGTACGCTCTGATACCACTTCTGTAACACCCCCAGATCCGGGGTCCGGGATCCGGTGGTTACGGTTTCCAATTCTGTCCACAACAATTGAACTTTCCTTAACATAAAATAAAATACGTCTCTATACCCCAACACAACAATATAAAACACACCCGTTATAGTCCCAGAGATGAAATCAGAGTAACAATCAAATTTTTATTAATCACATAATGAGTTCTTACAATCCAAAAGGATTTCAATATAAATACATACTCTTTGCCATCCATTTACATAAGTCATACTATACCATATTCTTGGTACTGAAAGAATAAATATACCCTACCAATAGCTTCTCCTCCAGCTCTGGTAGTCTCATCGTCCTCTCCCGCGTCGAGTGCGCCTTGTGCGAGTCATCTGATCTAGTTGTTGTTGTGATATAATAATAAAGCAAGGGTGAGCAATAGCCCACCAACAATAATATATAACTGAATGATAATGTATATCAGTTCCAAAGTATCTTTCAAACCATATGCCATGCATTTACGGAAATGATGCCAGTATAATATGAACGATGAAGTTACAAGGTAACTTAAAGTATTTGTTTGTAGAAATATCTGCTACATCAAAGTAAGCGAGATATTCTTATTGTTATTACGAAGAGGAGTTTGCAAGAAAAGGTTGCAATTCCAGTTATGACCCTTTTCCAACTCTGCCAACAGAAATCATGTTGCAGGAAATCAATAAATTTGGATGATGAACCAATGATGGAGTATTCACCGCGCCCGCTGTTCCAATCTTGATGATCAGTCGAGATCGTACAGCTCAATTTAGATTTACTACCGGTAGAAGGAAGAACTGACGGCTTTACTTGTATACCGCCTTACTAGCTCTCCCCGGCCAACGGTTGGGCCAAAGGGGATGGACCGGCGCTACTCGGCCTCTTACACGACTCCTAGTTCAAATAGAATTCATGATTCTGAATGTAACGTTCGTCCCCCTTTCCCCAAGTATAATACTTGTTGATAAGACTCCACAAAGTAGTCGTATCTAGTTGGAAAGGAAAATTTACCAATAACTCCCAAGCTATTACTTGGTAATGGATATTAACTTGTTCCAGTAATCTTACCCCTCGATAGATGAGAAGGTAAGCAACGACTTAATAAGTCAACAGCACCCGAGTTGCGGGTGAAGGGAATACTTTATGACCGGGAAGTCGACAAGATAAATAACATTTTCCAAGTAAGGTTCCCTTATTATTAAGGAGATAGACTCGAAGAAGAATGATGTCTGAGAACCTTTCTTGATATAAGATTAATAATAATATGACTCCGAAATATTTTTCGTAATAATCGAAGAAGATAACCCTTATTGAGGTTATTCTAAGTATGGAATAAATATTCAGAGAATATTTATTGAATTAAAATATTTTACAGAATATTTAGGAATATGAAAGAATGTCTTAAATCAGAGTATTTCTCAAAATAATCCCTGAAGAAATATCAGGAGAATATTTATTGAATAAATAAATATTTAAATGAATATTCAAAACAATATTCATTAATTAATAAGACCTGAAAAGAATATTTAAGGTAATATTCATAATTAATTAGGAATTTAAATGAATATTCAAAAGTAATATTCATTTAATGAATAATATCCTAAATGAATATCAAGTAATATTCATTTAGTAATCCAAGCCTTAAGGAATATTCGAGATAATATTCGATAATTAAATCAAGCTTCAGATGAATATTAAAATAATATTCATCAAGTATTTAATATCTTAAATGAATATTCAAAAGTAATATTTATTTAATAAAATAATAATCTAAAAGAATATCCAAAATAATATTCATTTAATAGTCTCATCTTTAGAAGAATATTCGAAATAATAGTCGATAAT
>CM071601.1:9200174-9202674 GCA_036435485.1 Saposhnikovia divaricata | reverse complement strand
TTATGAACGGAAAAAAAACTAGATCCAGGAACGCTCCTGACACTCTTGACTTCGACGTCCAGCCACCCTCAACCGAATCCAGCAGGAGGCTTTAGGCTACACCAACCTGGACAAGGAACGATTGCCCCGAGCTAGCTCCGCCCAACCGGCACGTCCGTTCAGAACCAACAAAGAGCTAGCACTCGGCACCCCAAGACCCTTTCAACCTTGCCGTTCGGCCACCGTCACCCGAAGGCTACCAGGAGGCACTAGGCTCAGCATACTAAGGACTCGAGTAGAAATTGCGTCATAATGCTAACCCCGCCAACCGGCAGTGTTTGTTAAGAACGAAAAAGGAGCTAGATCGGGGCAAAACGCTCCTGACACTCGTGGCTTGACCGTCCAGCCACCCTCAAACGAAGCCCGCAGGAGGCTTTAGGCTACACCAACCTGGACAAGGAACGATTGCCCCGAGCTAGCTCCGCCCAATCGGTACGTCCGTTCAGAACCAAAAAAGAGCTAGCACTCGGCACCCCAAGACCCTTTCAACCTTGCCGTTCAGCCACCGTCACCCGAAGGTTACCAGGAGGCACTAGGCTCAGCATACTGAGACCCCGAGTAGAAATTGTGTCATAATGCTAACCCCGCCAACCAGCCATGTTTGTTAAGAAGGAAAAAAAAGCTAGATCGGGGCAAAACGCTCCGGACACTCTTGGATTCACCGTCCAGCCACCCATGGCCCAAATCACACTCGATCTCTAGGGACAATTTTCTTCGGGTCTTTAATCATTGGGACACGTTTTGTAACCTTGAGGGTCAATCCGAGGGACATGTCTGGTGCTTTCATCGATTTCTGCTTTGGCGACTCCGAACGACGCCGAGCACCAGCAGGGGTCGCTGGCTTCGGCTGGCCCGCTCGTTGCTGGGGATAATCCGAATGATCCCCTCAACTCCCTTGAAACAACCTAAATCAGGCACGTAGAGTGGCTGAGAAGGCGCCCCGAGGCAGCCCCAAGCACGCGCCAAACAGCCGAGGCGCGCGCCCATTAGGAGGGGGGAGTGACCCCTCCCTATATATGACATTTATGCTTTTTCCCAAGTGACAGCAGTTTGGACATAGGTGCTCGTACACTCACAATGGCCTTTTTTTTAGTTCCACTCATTTGTTTTGCACGTTCTTATAACCAAACGAAAGCTTGTAAAATCTAGTTCTCCAAATAATATTTTCAGAATTTTTCAGATTTTTTTAATATTTTATTTTTATTTTATAAATCTTTTTTCCTGAATTAATCTAGGAGTTGCTTTGAGGCACCAAAACTCATTTGTTTTGGATGATTCCACTTGGAAATGATAGCTTATGAAGAGTAGGATTTTTCATGATTTTTTCAGAATTTTTAAATTTCGAAAAATGTATTTTTTATTTTTTTTAAGAAAATGGCACCCGACGGCACCCGACGGCACCCGACGGCACCCGTCGGCACCCGACGGCACCCGACGGCACCCGAGCACACCAAGGCACCCGGGGGCACCCGAGCACACCAAGGCACCAGTAGGCACCCAGGGGCACCCGAGCACACCAAGGCACCCGTGGGCACCCGAGCACACCAAGGCACCCGACGGCACCCGTGGGCACCCGAGCACACCAAGGCACCAGTAGGCACCCGACGACACCCGTGGGCACCCGAGCACACCAAGGCACCCGGGGGCACCCGGGGGCACCCGAGCACACCAAGGCACCAGTAGGCACCCAGGGGCACCCGAGCACACCAAGGCACCCGCGGGCACCCGAGCACACCAAGGCACCAGTAGGCACCCGACGGCACCCGTGGGCACCCGAGCACACCAAGGCACCAGTAGGCACCCGACGGCACCCGTGGGCACCCGAGCACACCAAGGCACCCGGGGGCACCCGAGCACACCAAGGCACCAGTAGGCACCCGACGGCACCCGTGGGCACCCGAGCACACCAAGGCACCAGTAGGCACCAGTAGGCACCCGACGGCACCCGTGGGCACCCGAGAGTCCGACTCACCCTCATAGATGCCCAATGCCCCAATGCCCCAAGGCGCCTAAGGCGCGAAGCCTCGCGGACCTACGCGACCACGCGACCTCGCGCGCACGCGCGCGTGCGTGCGTGCGTGCGTGTGTGTTTATAAGAGAAATCGGAACGTCGTCGTTAGGAAGCGAGCTCGATTCGACGGTGCCCCAAGCCGTCGGCGGTCCCAAGGCGGCCGATCGTCTTTTTATGTTCTGTCGTTTTTTATAGCTGGTATAAGAGAAATCGGAACGTCGTCGTTAGGAAGCGAGCTCGATTCGACGGTGCCCCAAGCCGTCGGTGGTTCCCAAGGCGCCCGATCGTCGTTTTATGATCTGCGTTTTTGATAGCTGGTCCCCTATATATGACATTTTCAGTTTTTCCCAAGTGACGGCAGTTTGGACAAAGGTGTTCGTACACTCACAATGGCCTTTTTTGGAGTTCCCCTCATTTGTTTTGCATGTTCTTACGACCAAATTAAAGCTG
>CM071601.1:9180174-9182674 GCA_036435485.1 Saposhnikovia divaricata | reverse complement strand
AAGTCTATAAAGAACTTGAACACAGCAAATGAAAGAGACATGCACCGCTTTGCACGAATCCAGAGATAAACTCAAATCCCGCTAAGAAAGGCAAACGAAACCTGCAAGAGGCTTTAGTCTCCACCAACCTGGCCAGAAACGATTTACCCTATCTAGTTCCGACCAACCGGCACATCCGTTCAAAACCGATAAAGAACTAGCACTCGGCACCCCAAGACCCTTTTGTCTTTGCCAATCGGCCCCCGGCACCCGAAGGCCACCAAGAGGCACTAGGCTCAGCGTACTTGGGCCCGAGTAAAAATTGCGTCATAATGCTAACCCAGGCCGGCCGCGTTTGTTATGAACGGAAAAAAAACTAGATCCAGGAACGCTCCTGACACTCTTGACTTCGACGTCCAGCCACCCTCAACCGAATCCAGCAGGAGGCTTTAGGCTACACCAACCTGGACAAGGAACGATTGCCCCGAGCTAGCTCCGCCCAACCGGTACGTCCGTTCAGAACCAACAAAGAGCTAGCACTCGGCACCCCAAGACCCTTTCAACCTTGCCGTTCAGCCACCGTCACCCAAAGGCTACCAGGAGGCACTAGGCTCAGCATACTGAGACCCCGAGTAGAAATTGCGTCATAATGCTAACCCCGCCAACCAGCCATGTTTGTTAAGAACGAAAAAAAAGCTAGATCGGGGCAAAACGCTCCGGACACTCTTGGATTCACCGTCCAGCCACCCATGGCCCAAATCACACTCGATCTCTAGGGACAATTTTCTTCGGGTCTTTAATCATTGGGACACGTTTTGTAACCTTGAGGGTCAATCCGAGGGACATGTCTGGTGCTTTCATCGATTTCTGCTTTGGCGACTCCGAACGACGCCGAGCACCAGCAGGGGTCGCTGGCTTGGGCTGGCCCGCTCGTTGCTGGGAATAATCCGAATGATCCCCTCAACTCCCTTGAAACAACCTAAATCAGGCACGTAGAGTGGCTGAGAAGGCGCCCCGAGGCAGCCCCAAGCACGCGCCAAACAGCCGAGGCGCGCGCCCAGTAGGAGGGGGGAGTGACCCCTCCCTGTATATGACATTTATGCTTTTTCCCAAGTGACAGCAGTTTGGACATAGGTGCTCGTACACTCACAATGGCCTTTTTTGGAGTTACACTCATTTGTTTTGCACGTTCTTATAACCAAACGAAAGCTTGTAAAATCTAGTTCTCCAAATAATATTTTCAGAATTTTTCAGATTTTTTTAATATTTTATTTTTATTTTATAAATCTTTTTTCCTGAATTAATCTAGGAGTTGCTTTGAGGCACCAAAACTCATTTGTTTTGGATGATTCCACTTGGAAATGATAGCTTATGAAGAGTAGGATTTTTCATGATTTTTTCAGAATTTTTAAATTTCGAAAAATGTATTTTTTATTTTTTTAAGAAAATGGCACCCGACGGCACCCGTCGGCACCCGACGGCACCCGTCGGCACCCGACGGCACCCGTCGGCACCCGACGGCACCCGACGGCACCCGAGCACACCAAGGCACCCGGGGGCACCCGAGCACACCAAGGCACCAGTAGGCACCCAGGGGCACCCGAGCACACCAAGGCACCCGCGGGCACCCGAGCACACCAAGGCACCCGACGGCACCCGTGGGCACCCGAGCACACCAAGGCACCAGTAGGCACCCGACGGCACCCGTGGGCACCCGAGCACACCAAGGCACCCGGGGGCACCCGAGCACACCAAGGCACCAGTAGGCACCCAGGGGCACCCGAGCACACCAAGGCACCCGCGGGCACCCGAGCACACCAAGGCACCAGTAGGCACCCGACGGCACCCGTGGGCACCCGAGCACACCAAGGCACCAGTAGGCACCCGACGGCACCCGTGGGCACCCGAGCACCCGACGGCACCCGTGGGCACCCGAGCACACCAAGGCACCAGTAGGCACCCGACGGCACCCGTGGGCACCCGAGCACACCAAGGCACCAGTAGGCACCCGACGGCACCCGTGGGCACCCGAGCACACCAAGGCACCCGGGGGCACCCGAGCACACCAAGGCACCAGTAGGCACCCGACGGCACCCGTGGGCACCCGAGCACACCAAGGCACCAGTAGGCACCCGACGGCACCCGTGGGCACCCGAGAGTCCGACTCACCCTCATAGATGCCCAATGCCCCAATGCCCCAAGGCGCCTAAGGCGCGAAGCCTCGCGGACCTATGCGACCACGCGACCTCGCGCGCGCGCGCGCGTGCGTGCGTGCGTGCGTGTGTGTTTATAAGAGAAATCGGAACGTCGTCGTTAGGAAGCGAGCTCGATTCGACGGTGCCCCAAGCCGTCGGCGGTTCCCAAGGCGGCCGATCGTCTTTTTATGTTCTGTCGTTTTTTATAGCTGGTATAAGAGAAATCGGAACGTCGTCGTTAGGAAGCGAGCTCGATTCGACGGTGCCCCAAGCCGTCGGTGGTTCCCAAGGCGCCCGATCGTCGTTTTATGTTCTGCGTTTTTGAT
>CM071601.1:9155174-9170174 GCA_036435485.1 Saposhnikovia divaricata | reverse complement strand
CACCAAGGCACCAGTAGGCACCCAGGGGCACCCGAGCACACCAAGGCACCCGTGGGCACCCGAGCACACCAAGGCACCCGACGGCACCCGTGGGCACCCGAGCACACCAAGGCACCAGTAGGCACCCGACGGCACCCGTGGGCACCCGAGCACACCAAGGCACCCGGGGGCACCCGGGGGCACCCGAGCACACCAAGGCACCAGTAGGCACCCAGGGGCACCCGAGCACACCAAGGCACCCGCGGGCACCCGAGCACACCAAGGCACCAGTAGGCACCCGACGACACCCGTGGGCACCCGAGCACACCAAGGCACCAGTAGGCACCCGACGGCACCCGTGGGCACCCGAGCACACCAAGGCACCCGGGGGCACCCGAGCACACCAAGGCACCAGTAGGCACCCAGGGGCACCCGAGCACACCAAGGCACCCGTGGGCACCCGAGCACACCAAGGCACCCGACGGCACCCGTGGGCACCCGAGCACACCAAGGCACCAGTAGGCACCCGACGGCACCCGAGCACACCAAGGCACCCGGGGGCACCCGGGGGCACCCGAGCACACCAAGGCACCAGTAGGCACCCAGGGGCACCCGAGCACACCAAGGCACCCGCGGGCACCCGAGCACACCAAGGCACCAGTAGGCACCCGACGGCACCCGTGGGCACCCGAGCACACCAAGGCACCAGTAGGCACCCGACGGCACCCGTGGGCACCCGAGCACACCAAGGCACCCGGGGGCACCCGAGCACACCAAGGCACCAGTAGGCACCCGACGGCACCCGTGGGCACCCGAGCACACCAAGGCACCAGTAGGCACCAGTAGGCACCCGACGGCACCCGTGGGCACCCGAGAGTCCGACTCACCCTCATAGATGCCCAATGCCCCAATGCCCCAAGGCGCCTAAGGCGCGAAGCCTCGCGGACCTACGCGACCACGCGACCTCGCGCGCGCGCGCGCGCGTGCGTGCGTGCAGCGTGTGTGTTTATAAGAGGAATCGGAACGTCGTCGTTAGGAAGCGAGCTCGATTCGACGGTGCCCCAAGCCGTCGGCGGTTCCCAAGGCGGCCGATCGTCTTTTTATGTTCTGTCGTTTTTTATAGCTGGTATAAGAGAAATCGGAACTTCGTCGTTAGGAAGCGAGCTCGATTCGACGGTGCCCCAAGCCGTCGGTGGTTCCCAAGGCGCCCGATCGTCGTTTTATGTTCTGCGTTTTTGATAGCTGGTGTAAGAACCCCAAATTTTGGATATAATTAAAACTTTTTATTAAGTAATGATAAAATGAGGAACAATGATTGTAATGAATGGATATTACTTTGGACAATGATCTTGATGCATTGGTATATTGTCAGAATAGAGTAATTCGATGGTTGAGGACCTAGATAAGAATAATCTACCATCCAGGAAGGAGCTAATGGATCCTTGAAGGGAAATGAGTACGTGCATAGTGTTTCCCGTACGTGCATAGTATTTCCCGTACGTGCATAGTATTTCCCGTACGTGCATAGTGTTTCCTGTACGTGCATAGTGATTTTGTGGATGTATAGTGATTTTTGAGGTTTAAGAAATTTTTCATGCCACCTATGTACGAGACATGGTATGGATATTTCGAAGTCATATTAGTAATCTACAAGGTAAATAAGTGTATGTAAACGCGATCGGAATTCAGAAATTCCAAACTCTATTTTTATGGAAAATTGGATCGAGCAGTGAAGAGCATGTCAATGCGAACAAGAAAAGAGAATTATTATATCAAGGATTTTATTTTTATTAAATACGATTTAAGGATTTAGAACAAAAACCTTCGAGTTAGAAAAACGAGCGTTCTAGAAATCGCTAGAATTTTTAAAACGAGATTAAGCGATCAAACAAACGCTTAATGAGCTTTAAAATACAACACAACACAGATATATTACATGCAAGATCAGCTCATGCAAGTCATAAGAGGATTAAGTGTGAAACAAATCAAGAACAAGTGGATTCATGAGGTGTTTGATCAAGAACAAGCCAACAATGCACCTTGTTACTCTTTTTCTTTCTAACCACAAATCTTTGGCACATGGATTGAGGGGTGACAAGGCTGGTTACATCTGATCCTTGGCAAGGGAAATATCATAGAAACATATCATTTATCAATTGAAACAAAGTGGGAGAGAAAAGCCAAGCAACTCCATCTCTCTCCATTTTCTTCAAACTGCCCAGCAAGAACCACCATGAAATAAAAATTCATATCTCCACTTCTACCCATTCATAGATCACCAAATTTTAACCATAGCTTCCTCAATATATGTAGAGTATTCGTTCAAAATTTCATAATTTTTGAAGATCGTTTGGATAGGTAAATAAATTCAAGAAAATCACCCTGTTTTTCCCCTCAAGAAACAAGACTTCGAATTTTTGGAATTTTTAGATTTCCAAACCAAGCTTCCACTCCTTGTTTGATCATCAAATTTTTATGGTGAGTCCTATATTTCATAAAAGCAATCTCCTAAAAATTTCAAGTCCAAACTCCTTTGTTTCCATTTTCAAAAAAATCATGAAAGAGGAGGATGAATGGTGTTTCATGAACTAATCTTTGATTTTTTTTGTTTTCATGGTTGATCTTAGCTACCCTAAGGCTATCCAAGGACTATAACAAGCTTTGTAAGGCTAGTACATACTCTCAAGAAGGTATAACACTCTTGAAACCCTAGATCAACTTTAAGTTTATGGATGTTTTTGATGAGCTAAGCTTGGTTATGATGTTAGCATGATTATAAGCATAATTAGTAAGTGATTTAGTTGAGCAAGAAAGCATGTTATTATTGTGGTAAACTGGTATGATCTGGACTTGATGATGTTCATAATCATGTGATAAGTTGTGTGGATGCCCGGTGTGGCTTGGTTGGATTGTTATAATTTTTGGAACGTTCGATATATAGCCGTCGTAATGCCGAAATTTCGTTAACCTTAAGAAAAACAACTTGGACAGTAGATGTAACTCACTGCCTAGCTTTGCAATCTGCCATGATAGGATAGGTAATGTTCTAAGCTTCGTTTTGATATAAAGATCACGTGAAACGGACTTACGGTTTAGGATTTATGACCAAATTACTAAAAGTAGTTCGAATCCGTAAACGAAAGTTCATAACTGTAATTGAACCCTCGTAAACTATGTAACGTCATGGTGAATCTTGGTAAATAAATACTAGAGGTAAAAAGGAAGGCGTGAAAGAAAACCGTATGTCAAAAGGATCATTTTTCGATTTATTAAAAATGTTCGAGTCGAGGTTAAACGCGAACGAACCCCTAAAAGACGACTCTTTTATAACTTCGGTAAAACACTTAGAAAACGGACGATAAAACTCGGAGTATAGTATTGGTTCGTAACGATCGACTTTAGAACTCATATGACTTAAGTATGTCCCAAGTATAAGTACAATGACATGTCGTATTAACGAACGAATGTCGGGTCGGATCAGTGATAATAAGTAATCCACTAAAGGGGCTATAACGAGATAACTCGAGAACGTGTTTCGATTTAAGTATAACTTAACTTTTAATATGTTAAGTGATTAATCCCGAATGCCTTGGCTATTTATAGATCACCAAGCTGAACCGGGACCCGCTACCACTACCCCTTACCGTACTCGACTACCAGGCAAGTTTCAATTCCCTTCTTTTAGGCTGTTGTTGTGATTGAATAAATATATATATATGATTGCTGATATACATATGCCATTGCATGCATGCCTACTTTCAAGTTGAATTGATATACTTGTTCCCTGAATGTTATTGTTGGCTTATAAGCTAGATAGTTATACATCAGTTATAAGCCGGTTATTGTAAGACCCTCATAGAAGGGCGTATACATCTTATTCATCAAAAATAGACCGGGAGTCAATATTCCTTGATATATCGAGATTACCTCGGAGGAAAATATTTAAGTAAATATTTTCCATTATTCAGGCGACGAATATTATTTGAATATTCGTTCGAGATTATTTATTTAATGATCCTTACTTCAAATAATTATTTGAACGTAATCATTCGACGAATAATATTTGTCAATATTCATTCAGAGTCGAATTGATTATCGAATATTATTTCGAATATTCTTCTAAAGATGAGACTACTAAATGAATATTATTTGGATATTCTTTTAGAATATTATTTTATTAAATAAATATTACTTTTGAATATTCATTTAAGATATTAAATACTTGATGAATATTATTTTAATATTCATCTGAAGCTTGATTTAATTATCGAATATTATCTCGAATATTCCTTAAAGCTTGGATTACTAAATGAATATTACTTGATATTCATTTAGAATATTATTCATTAAATGAATATTACTTTATCAATATTCATTTAAATTCCTAATTAATTATGAATATTATTTTGAATATTCATCAGGGTTCTATTTAATCACCGAATATTATTTTAAATATTTTAAATATTCCTTTCAGGACTTATTAAGTAATGAATATTACTTTGAATATTCATTTGATTATTTAATTATGCAATAAATATTCTCCTGATATTTCTTCAGGGATTATTTTGAGAAATACTCTGATTAAAGATATTCTTTCATATTCCCAAATACTCCTTAAATATTTTAACTCAATAAATATTCTCTGAATATTTATTCCATACTTAGAATAACCTCGATAAGGTTTATCTTCTTCGATTATTACAGAAAATATTTCGGAGTCATATTATTATTAATCTTATATCAAGAAAGGTTCTCAGACATCATTCTTCTTTGAGTCTATCCCCTTAATAATAAGGGAACCTTACTTGGAAAATGTTATTTATCTTGTCGACTTCCCGGTCATAAAGTATTCCCTTCACCCGCAACTCGGGTGCTGTTGACTTATTAAGTCGTTGCTTACCTTCTCATCTTTCGAGGGGTAAGATTACTGGAACAAGTTGATATCCGTTACCAAGTAATAGCTTGGGAGTTATTGGTAAATTTTCCTTTCCAACTAGATACGACTACTTTGTGGAGTCTTATCAACAAGTATTATACTTGGGGAAAGGGGGACGAACGTTATATTCAGAATCATGAATTCTATTTGAACTAGGAGTCGTGTAAGAGGCCGAGTAGCGCCGGTCCATCCCCTTGGCCCAACCGTTGGCCGGGGAGAGCTAGCAAGGCGGTATACAAGTAAAGCCGTCAGTTCTTCCTTCTACCGGTAGTAAATCTAAATTGAGCTGTACGATCTCGACTGATCATCAAGATTGGAACAGCGGGCGCGGTGAATACTCCATCATTGGTTCATCATCCAAATTCATTTATTTCCTGCAACATGATTACTGTTGGCAGAGTTGGAAAAGAGTCATAACTGGAATTGCAACCTTTTTCTTGCAAGTTCCTCTTCTTAATAACAATAAGAATATCTCGCTTACTTTGATGTAGCAGATATTTCTTCAAACAAATACTTTAAGTTACCTTGTAACTTCATCGTTCATATTATACTGGCATCATTTCCGTAAATGCATGGCATATGGTTTGAAAGATACTTTTGAACTGTTATACATTATTGTTCAGTTATATATTATTGTTGGTGGGCTATTGCTCACCCTTGCTTTATTATTATATCACAACAACAGTTAGACCAGATGACTCGCACAAGGCGCACTCGACGCGGGCGAGGACGATGAGACTACCAGAGCTGTAGAAGAAGCTATTGGTAGGGTATATTTATTCTTTCAGTACCAAGAATATAGTCTAGTATGACTTATGTAAATGGATGGCAAAGGGTATGTATTTATATTGAAATCCTTTTGGATTGTAAGAACTCATAATGTGATTAATAAAAATTTGATTGTTACTCTGATTTCATCTCTGGGACTATAACGGGTGTGTTTTATATTGTTGTGTTGGGTCATAGAGACGTAATTTATTTTATGTTAAGGAAAGTTTAATTGTTATGGACAGAATTGGAAACCGTAACCACCGGATCCCGGACCCCGGATCTGGGGGTGTTACAGAAGTGGTATCAGAGCGTACGTTATAAACCCCAGAGATGAGGCGACGTTAAAACAATAAATTCATTAAGATAATAAGAACTCTTGCCAAGTTCATAGTCGGACTACTTAATGTAGTGATGACATATAAAACCCTTATGGGAACTCTTAAGTATCGTGATAGTAACTTAGCTCGATATCGTATTGACGAGTAAGGCGACAGACCTTGAGGCATACGAGCAGCAGCGCGATGATGCTTTGTATACTGAAGATCAGCGGGTAATTCGATGAAGTACCCTATTTGGAGACCCAAAAGAGGTTCCAGTAGATAAGGAAAAGTCCTGTTAGGATAAAGAGCTTACCCTTGAGGAATGAGGGTTGCAGCCAGAAAAACTGTGATGATTAAAGTATAGTGCTCAGAAAAGGGAGCATAAAGAACTGAGTTATTAGCAAGAGAACTGAAGATTCATGTTGGATTCATAGCCGGACTACCAGATGTAGTACCAGCAAGAAAGAAGGATTGGAAGAATTACTTGAGAACTTATACGGAAATAGATGAGAATCCTTAGAGATTTTCATCTTAACAAAGAAAGAGCTAGAGGGATGTATGATTATCAAATACATCGATTTAGGGCGAGGAGCAGAGTCCCTAGGAATAGTTGAGAAGGAGGCAGTAAGTGCCATATCATTTGATAAATGAATTAGTATGAATATGGTCAGTAATAATTCGCCATGAGAAGGCAGATGTCATAGGTTGTAATTTATGGAACCAAATTGAGGTTGATGAAATTGTTTTATTCAGGAAAATGTCCATTTTATGAATGAATCAGTTAGAAAGTAAAGACATTGGGAAGTGACAGCATGATTGGGTAAAATTATATAAGGAAGTAGTAAGCAAGACAATGATCTCAGAACCTACCGGAAGATAAGACCAGTGAGTCAAGATGAACTCGTAATGAGACTACTGCCAGAGACTGAGTATAGAGTTAATTCAACTCAGTTAAATGATGAACCAGAAACGTTAGATGCATGTGATTCAGAGGAATATTAAATTCCTTCTTCTCTTTGAATGGATTATAATAGTTACCTTAAGTTTACTCCGACACGGAATTATAATAGATCAAGTAATATGATCAGCAGTTAAAGAGGAAATGTAAGTAAGAAACCAGCCGGACTGAGAAACTTCGGGATTGACTTAAGTGAAAAGGCTGTTATGCCAGGAATGGTAAGCTTGCGTGGCACGTGGGAGTGATAAGAATAGTTGAAAAGATAAAAGTGGAGGAAAGGTGACCGGAGACAGTGCCGAGTAGTCGATTAAGACTTATTTGGAGTAAAGTTTTGGAAAGGTAGAAAGGTATCAAAGAAGAAGGCACTATGCCGGCAATTGCTAGAAAAGTAATGCTATTAGCCAACCCCTAAAATCATTTTTTTTATATTATTATTTTATTTTATTTTAGTGTGGCCAGTTGAGGCCAAGTCACAAAGGATTATCGAGTGACTAGACCATCAGTGAAAGGACAAAGCAGGGTTGCTTCTAAGAAAGCACCGACTGCAAGGGCTTCTGATATAAAGGAAACATTAATGAGATCGTTTGAATCTTCTGCCGAACAACCCATGTTTTGATTGGGAATTCACTAGACCTTTTTGGGATGGGGTCACCCGTACTGAAGTGACTCATGTGTATATGATCGTCCAAGATTACGAAAAAAAAAAAAATGGAAGTATAATGACTTGAGATGTATGATGTTAGGGTATCATGAATACCATGAATATATTATGACTGAGGAAAGTAAACAACGAAGGTTTATGAAGAGAGTATAGAAATGGTCAGATATGGATCAGTATGCTGTAGAAATTTCATCTAAGGCAATTACCTTTGAGAAGAACGATAAGTACTAAGAGATTCACGTTGAACTCGACTCGACCAATATCTTCCAAAACATCCTTACTACCAGTACCAAGTTCTGTAAGAGAGCAGATAGACATACGTTGTCTTTGGGAAGGTCAAATAGGCTGACAACTATCTGAAAGAAGAGGTTAGCATTAAGCCACCGATCGATTATCAAATGAGAATGATTGGAAAGAGACCCTTATTAAGGATGCATGATTTGATTGCCAAGTATAAAATGCAAGAATTCCTTGGCAGTTGAATTAAGGATAGGATATCCATAAAGTAAGGCAAACCCTGGGGAATGCACAAGGGATGGCACTAACCCTAATAAAGACATTGTGAATTCAGATGATATGAGTTAGATTTGCTAAGGCAACAATGACCTGTAAAGATTATTAAAAAGAGTTCTGGAAAGAACAGAGATAGAATTATTAGAGTATTGATCAATGACGTTTTGATATACCCTGTACCTAGAAAATACAGGAGGAATGATGAGGACGACCTAAGAAACCTTACAAGGAAAAGCTAATATTCTGAGTTTCCAACTAGAAGTTTGGAAGAGAATGTAAGACACAATAACAATATACCAGATGATGAATGTATGAAACCCTGAGGGAATATGGATTGAACCTATAAAGGTTGAGATTATCCTAAGATAAGGAAGGAACTAAGAAAAGAAGTATCCTAAGTAGGATTGGGAATAAACGTGATAAAGTTCCCACGGGTAGGTGGAAGCAATGACTTATGGAGAAAGACTGATAAATATATTTTTTCTCCATCAGCAGAGCTTAAGGGAGAATGCTTTCACCCAATAATGATAGGAATGAGGTAGAAATGTCTGAATTGGAATATATCCAGAGAACAAGGATTACCAGAAATTATTATCAGGAAAGGCCAATGAGGTGGCTGACAGTCTAAGTATAAAGGAATAATTATAAATGTTCATACCGAAGAAACAAAATAATATTTGGAAAGACCTGGAAGGTCATATTGGAGTGGAGGAAGTTACATTCCTTTTGATGATTGTGCAAGAATCGAAGGTAATAATAGTTTAAGTAAAGATTCGATTCCTGATGGAGTCTTAAGCATATTACGTACCTTAGAAGGTTCCGTTTTGAGGCAAACCAGGACCATGGTAAAAAAAAAAAAAAAAAATTGATGAAGTAAACCGTTAAGTTTCCAGTCTTTTATGGAAGATGCATAAGTGATAGTTTCATCAACCGGACCTAGCTGCGATGCTTGAAACTCTTCTGCAATTCTATCTGCTTCATGTTATATCTACATCAAGTTCAGGAAGTGTTCCTTATGGATAAGGAATAATGATTACTTTGTCTCCCTAAAGGATTTGAAACCCGTAGGGTTAACTATTAACGCACTACGTAAACAACAAGCGAGGGTGATTCTTCTAAGAAAGGAGATGACAACGTAAAGATAAAGAAAGTGCTGCTATTGATAAGCTAAATGGCATGTTGATGAATGACAAGCAAGTTTGTGTTAGTGTACTTCTGCACAAACAAGATAGAGAATATGAGGTTGATAATTCGTGATGCTAAACGTATTCCCGTAGAAAGAATTAATGAGACTTGGAGGGAAGGGCGGTTGAGCCCGAGACTTATTGGGCCACCTGAGAGTTTATAAGTGTTCGGACGGCGGTATTCGAGCCAGCCTTACCCCCAAAACTTATAGCACGGTCATAACGGGTTTTCATGTGGCCAGGCTACGCCAGTGAAATGCAGATGTTCAACAGATGATAGGAGTACGAGCATGTAGATATACGACCTGGTCTGACTTACGAAAGACAACCTGTGGAAAAATACGGATAGAAAAGAACAAGTGATGAGAAACAAGGTTGGCAGAAGTAGATTATATGAATCTAAGTTAAAGGGATCGGGCCAGATTCATTTCGGAAAAATTTAAATTGGAATAACGTGATGATTATAAAATAAATGTGACGGAATACCGATAAGGAGGTACCAAGTGCAAAAAGGTGTCTCAATAAAGAGGTGAAGGTGAAAGTAAATAATAGAAATGAGTAAGAATCAGATAATAAGAAGGATGTGATTGATAAAGAAAAGGCTGGGAAAGCAACTATGGAATGAGAAGCAAGGAATGTTATGAATGGGTTTCTAATGAATTCTCAGGATGACAACCTGATAGTGTCAATATTATAGTTATGAAAAAGCTAGTAACATGATATGGGATGTCAGTACTAATGATGTCAAGTGAGAAATCTAAGATTTAACCTGAAAGGTTGAAGGATTTCCCGAATGTGAGTATCGCTAAGATTGAACAAGAGTATTTGTCCATAGAATAATGGACAAAGCAGCAAGATATGTTGGCACGTGAGATTGCGATCAAATAGTATTGGATATAATTATGATTAATTTCTTCTTTGATAAACCTCTATAGTTCAGAGGTAAATTCTGAGTATGATATTCTACAATCATGAAAGCTTTCTATAATCCTTTGGAACTCTTTCCTCTTCTTCTCTCTTATTCATCTTCTTTATGAATTGAGAAGAACAACCTTTTTAGGAGGGGAGGTACTGCTACGTGACTATCTGTCTATGTGATAGAAGTCTAAGTGGAATACCATGACTTGTTTAATTGCTTGTCAAGTACTAAAGGCTGGCCCCCTTCTGTACTAACTATGCAATATAACAAATGTTCAATTGATCATAAGTGATCTCTCAATAAATCTTTCCACTTATCTATATTGATCGAGATTGCGAAGATTAAAGCAATCAGGAAATGCACAGTACGAGCGAGGTTACCTCCGAATTCGTAGGGTGATAGTGATACCAATGTTACTGCAGGTATCAATAAGGATAAGACTGATTAAGAGTATAACCCGGATAGTGAGTTGAACGAAAAGTAGCAACGTTGATGAAAAAAAGGATACAGTATGGATTGTAGCACTAGAAGATGTGCTGAGGAAGGGTAGAACGACTAAGAATTGACCGGGAAGCCAAAAAGTGAACGACAGGCAAACGACTCTTTGCTTCCTACCTGATTCCGGGACGGAATCCTTTTAAGGAGGGGAGACTGTAAGAACCCCAAATTTTGGATATAATTAAAACTTTTTATTAAGTAATGATAAAATGAGGAACAATGATTGTAATGAATGGATATTACTTTGGACAATGATCTTGATGCATTGGTATATTGTCAGAATAGAGTAATTCGATGGTTGAGGACCTAGATAAGAATAATCTACCATCCAGGAAGGAGCTAATGGATCCTTGAAGGGAAATGAGTACGTGCATAGTGTTTCCCGTACGTGCATAGTATTTCCCGTACGTGCATAGTATTTCCCGTACGTGCATAGTGTTTCCTGTACGTGCATAGTGATTTTGTGGATGTATAGTGATTTTTGAGGTTTAAGAAATTTTTCATGCCACCTATGTACGAGACATGGTATGGATATTTCGAAGTCATATTAGTAATCTACAAGGTAAATAAGTGTATGTAAACGCGATCGGAATTCAGAAATTCCAAACTCTATTTTTATGGAAAATTGGATCGAGCAGTGAAGAGCATGTCAATGCGAACAAGAAAAGAGAATTATTATATCAAGGATTTTATTTTTATTAAATACGATTTAAGGATTTAGAACAAAAACCTTCGAGTTAGAAAAACGAGCGTTCTAGAAATCGCTAGAATTTTTAAAACGAGATTAAGCGATCAAACAAACGCTTAATGAGCTTTAAAATACAACACAACACAGATATATTACATGCAAGATCAGCTCATGCAAGTCATAAGAGGATTAAGTGTGAAACAAATCAAGAACAAGTGGATTCATGAGGTGTTTGATCAAGAACAAGCCAACAATGCACCTTGTTACTCTTTTTCTTTCTAACCACAAATCTTTGGCACATGGATTGAGGGGTGACAAGGCTGGTTACATCTGATCCTTGGCAAGGGAAATATCATAGAAACATATCATTTATCAATTGAAACAAAGTGGGAGAGAAAAGCCAAGCAACTCCATCTCTCTCCATTTTCTTCAAACTGCCCAGCAAGAACCACCATGAAATAAAAATTCATATCTCCACTTCTACCCATTCATAGATCACCAAATTTTAACCATAGCTTCCTCAATATATGTAGAGTATTCGTTCAAAATTTCATAATTTTTGAAGATCGTTTGGATAGGTAAATAAATTCAAGAAAATCACCCTGTTTTTCCCCTCAAGAAACAAGACTTCGAATTTTTGGAATTTTTAGATTTCCAAACCAAGCTTCCACTCCTTGTTTGATCATCAAATTTTTATGGTGAGTCCTATATTTCATAAAAGCAATCTCCTAAAAATTTCAAGTCCAAACTCCTTTGTTTCCATTTTCAAAAAAATCATGAAAGAGGAGGATGAATGGTGTTTCATGAACTAATCTTTGATTTTTTTTGTTTTCATGGTTGATCTTAGCTACCCTAAGGCTATCCAAGGACTATAACAAGCTTTGTAAGGCTAGTACATACTCTCAAGAAGGTATAACACTCTTGAAACCCTAGATCAACTTTAAGTTTATGGATGTTTTTGATGAGCTAAGCTTGGTTATGATGTTAGCATGATTATAAGCATAATTAGTAAGTGATTTAGTTGAGCAAGAAAGCATGTTATTATTGTGGTAAACTGGTATGATCTGGACTTGATGATGTTCATAATCATGTGATAAGTTGTGTGGATGCCCGGTGTGGCTTGGTTGGATTGTTATAATTTTTGGAACGTTCGATATATAGCCGTCGTAATGCCAAAATTTCGTTAACCTTAAGAAAAACAACTTGGACAGTAGATGTAACTCACTGCCTAGCTTTGCAATCTGCCATGATAGGATAGGTAATGTTCTAAGCTTCGTTTTGATATAAAGATCACGTGAAACGGACTTACGGTTTAGGATTTATGACCAAATTACTAAAAGTAGTTCGAATCCGTAAACGAAAGTTCATAACTGTAATTGAACCCTCGTAAACTATGTAACGTCATGGTGAATCTTGGTAAATAAATACTAGAGGTAAAAAGGAAGGCGTGAAAGAAAACCGTATGTCAAAAGGATCATTTTTCGATTTATTAAAAATGTTCGAGTCGAGGTTAAACGCGAACGAACCCCTAAAAGACGACTCTTTTATAACTTCGGTAAAACACTTAGAAAAAGGACGATAAAACTCGGAGTATAGTATTGGTTCGTAACGATCGACTTTAGAACTCATATGACTTAAGTATGTCCCAAGTATAAGTACAATGACATGTCGTATTAACGAACGAATGTCGGGTCGGATCAGTGATAATAAGTAATCCACTAAAGGGGCTATAACGAGATAACTCGAGAACGTGTTTCGATTTAAGTATAACTTAACTTTTAATATGTTAAGTGATTAATCCCGAATGCCTTGGCTATTTATAGATCACCAAGCTGAACCGGGACCCGCTACCACTACCCCTTACCGTACTCGACTACCAGGCAAGTTTCAATTCCCTTCTTTTAGGCTGTTGTTGTGATTGAATAAATATATATATATGATTGCTGATATACATATGCCATTGCATGCATGCCTACTTTCAAGTTGAATTGATATACTTGTTCCCTGAATGTTATTGTTGGCTTATAAGCTAGATAGTTATACATCAGTTATAAGCCGGTTATTGTAAGACCCTCATAGAAGGGCGTATACATCTTATTCATCAAAAATAGACCGGGAGTCAATATTCCTTGATATATCGAGATTACCTCGGAGGAAAATATTTAAGTAAATATTTTCCATTATTCAGGCGACGAATATTATTTGAATATTCGTTCGAGATTATTTATTTAATGATCCTTACTTCAAATAATTATTTGAACGTAATCATTCGACGAATAATATTTGTCAATATTCATTCAGAGTCGAATTGATTATCGAATATTATTTCGAATATTCTTCTAAAGATGAGACTACTAAATGAATATTATTTGGATATTCTTTTAGAATATTATTTTATTAAATAAATATTACTTTTGAATATTCATTTAAGATATTAAATACTTGATGAATATTATTTTAATATTCATCTGAAGCTTGATTTAATTATCGAATATTATCTCGAATATTCCTTAAAGCTTGGATTACTAAATGAATATTACTTGATATTCATTTAGAATATTATTCATTAAATGAATATTACTTTATCAATATTCATTTAAATTCCTAATTAATTATGAATATTATTTTGAATATTCATCAGGGTTCTATTTAATCACCGAATATTATTTTAAATATTTTAAATATTCCTTTCAGGACTTATTAAGTAATGAATATTACTTTGAATATTCATTTGATTATTTAATTATGCAATAAATATTCTCCTGATATTTCTTCAGGGATTATTTTGAGAAATACTCTGATTAAAGATATTCTTTCATATTCCCAAATACTCCTTAAATATTTTAACTCAATAAATATTCTCTGAATATTTATTCCATACTTAGAATAACCTCGATAAGGTTTATCTTCTTCGATTATTACAGAAAATATTTCGGAGTCATATTATTATTAATCTTATATCAAGAAAGGTTCTCAGACATCATTCTTCTTTGAGTCTATCCCCTTAATAATAAGGGAACCTTACTTGGAAAATGTTATTTATCTTGTCGACTTCCCGGTCATAAAGTATTCCCTTCACCCGCAACTCGGGTGCTGTTGACTTATTAAGTCGTTGCTTACCTTCTCATCTTTCGAGGGGTAAGATTACTGGAACAAGTTGATATCCGTTACCAAGTAATAGCTTGGGAGTTATTGGTAAATTTTCCTTTCCAACTAGATACGACTACTTTGTGGAGTCTTATCAACAAGTATTATACTTGGGGAAAGGGGGACGAACGTTATATTCAGAATCATGAATTCTATTTGAACTAGGAGTCGTGTAAGAGGCCGAGTAGCGCCGGTCCATCCCCTTGGCCCAACCGTTGGCCGGGGAGAGCTAGCAAGGCGGTATACAAGTAAAGCCGTCAGTTCTTCCTTCTACCGGTAGTAAATCTAAATTGAGCTGTACGATCTCGACTGATCATCAAGATTGGAACAGCGGGCGCGGTGAATACTCCATCATTGGTTCATCATCCAAATTCATTTATTTCCTGCAACATGATTACTGTTGGCAGAGTTGGAAAAGAGTCATAA
>CM071601.1:9142674-9145174 GCA_036435485.1 Saposhnikovia divaricata | reverse complement strand
GACCCTTTCAACCTTGCCGTTCGGCCACCGTCACCCGAAGGCTACCAGGAGGCACTAGGCTCAGCATACTAAGGACTCGAGTAGAAATTGCGTCATAATGCTAACCCCGCCAACCGGCAGTGTTTGTTAAGAACGAAAAAGGAGCTAGATCGGGGCAAAACGCTCCTGACACTCGTGGCTTGACCGTCCAGCCACCCTCAAACGAAGCCCGCAGGAGGCTTTAGGCTACACCAACCTGGACAAGGAACGATTGCCCCGAGCTAGCTCCGCCCAACCGGTACGTCCGTTCAGAACCAACAAAGAGCTAGCACTCGGCACCCCAAGACCCTTTCAACCTTGCCGTTCAGCCACCGTCACCCGAAGGCTACCAGGAGGCACTAGGCTCAGCATACTGAGACCCCGAGTAGAAATTGCGTCATAATGCTAACCCCGCCAACCAGCCATGTTTGTTAAGAAGGAAAAAAAAGCTAGATCGGGGCAAAACGCTCCGGACACTCTTGGATTCACCGTCCAGCCACCCATGGCCCAAATCACACTCGATCTCTAGGGACAATTTTCTTCGGGTCTTTAATCATTGGGACACGTTTTGTAACCTTGAGGGTCAATCCGAGGGACATGTCTGGTGCTTTCATCGATTTCTGCTTTGGCGACTCCGAACGACGCCGAGCACCAGCAGGGGTCGCTGGCTTCGGCTGGCCCGCTCGTTGCTGGGGATAATCCGAATGATCCCCTCAACTCCCTTGAAACAACCTAAATCAGGCACGTAGAGTGGCTGAGAAGGCGCCCCGAGGCAGCCCCAAGCACGCGCCAAACAGCCGAGGCGCGCGCCCAGTAGGAGGGGGGAGTGACCCCTCCCTATACATGACATTTATGCTTTTTCCCAAGTGACAGCAGTTTGGACATAGGTGCTCGTACACTCACAATGGCCTTTTTTGGAGTTCCACTCATTTGTTTTGCACGTTCTTATAACCAAACGAAAGCTTGTAAAATCTAGTTCTCCAAATAATATTTTCAGAATTTTTCAGATTTTTTTAATATTTTATTTTTATTTTATAAATCTTTTTTCCTGAATTAATCTAGGAGTTGCTTTGAGGCACCAAAACTCATTTGTTTTGGATGATTCCACTTGGAAATGATAGCTTATGAAGAGTAGGATTTTTCATGATTTTTTCAGAATTTTTAAATTTCGAAAAATGTATTTTTTATTTTTTTTAAGAAAATGGCACCCGACGGCACCCGTCGGCACCCGACGGCACCCGACGGCACCCGTCGGCACCCGACGGCACCCGACGGCACCCGAGCACACCAAGGCACCCGGGGGCACCCGAGCACACCAAGGCACCAGTAGGCACCCAGGGGCACCCGAGCACACCAAGGCACCCGTGGGCACCCGAGCACACCAAGGCACCCGACGGCACCCGTGGGCACCCGAGCACACCAAGGCACCAGTAGGCACCCGACGGCACCCGTGGGCACCCGAGCACACCAAGGCACCCGGGGGCACCCGGGGGCACCCGAGCACACCAAGGCACCAGTAGGCACCCAGGGGCACCCGAGCACACCAAGGCACCCGCGGGCACCCGAGCACACCAAGGCACCAGTAGGCACCCGACGGCACCCGTGGGCACCCGAGCACACCAAGGCACCAGTAGGCACCCGACGGCACCCGTGGGCACCCGAGCACACCAAGGCACCCGGGGGCACCCGAGCACACCAAGGCACCAGTAGGCACCCGACGGCACCCGTGGGCACCCGAGCACACCAAGGCACCAGTAGGCACCAGTAGGCACCCGACGGCACCCGTGGGCACCCGAGAGTCCGACTCACCCTCATAGATGCCCAATGCCCCAATGCCCCAAGGCGCCTAAGGCGCGAAGCCTCGCGGACCTACGCGACCACGCGACCTCGCGCGCGCGCGCGCGCGTGCGTGCGTGCGTGCGTGTGTGTTTATAAGAGAAATCGGAACGTCGTCGTTAGGAAGCGAACTCGATTCGACGGTGCCCCAAGCCGTCGGCGGTTCCCAAGGCGGCCGATCGTCTTTTTATGTTCTGTCGTTTTTTATAGCTGGTATAAGAGAAATCGGAACGTCGTCGTTAGGAAGCGAGCTCGATTCGACGGTGCCCCAAGCCGTCGGTGGTTCCCAAGGCGCCCGATCGTCGTTTTATGTTCTGCGTTTTTGATAGCTGGTCCCCTATATATGACATTTTCAGTTTTTCCCAAGTGACGGTAGTTTGGACAAAGGTGTTCGTACACTCACAATGGCCTTTTTTGGAGTTCCCCTCATTTTGTTTTGCATGTTCTTACGACCAAATTAAAGCTGGTAAAATCTATTTCTCCCAATAATATTTTTAGATTTTTCCAGATTTTTTTTATATTTTTTTTTATTTTATAAATCTTTTTTCCCGAATTAATCTAAGAGTTGCTTTGAGGTACCAAAACTCATTTGTTTTGGATGATTCCACTTGGAAATGATAGTTTATGAAGAGTAGGATTTTTCATG
>CM071601.1:9085174-9087674 GCA_036435485.1 Saposhnikovia divaricata | reverse complement strand
GGCCGCGTTTGTTATGAACGGACAAAAAACTAGATCCAGGAACGCTCCTGACACTCTTGACTTCGACGTCCAGCCACCCTCAACCGAATCCAGCAGGAGGCTTTAGGTTACACCAACCTGGACAAGGAACGATTGCCCCGAGCTAGCTCCGCCCAACCGGCACGTCCGTTCAGAACCAACAAAGAGCTAGCACTCGGCACCCCAAGACCCTTTCAACCTTGCCGTTCGGCCACCGTCACCCGAAGGCTACCAGGAGGCACTAGGCTCAGCATACTAAGGACTCGAGTAGAAATTGCGTCATAATGCTAACGCCGCCAACCGGCAGTGTTTGTTAAGAACGAAAAAGGAGCTAGATCGGGGCAAAACGCTCCTGACACTCGTGGCTGGTCCAGCCACCCTCAAACGAAGCCCGCAGGAGGCTTTAGGCTACACCAACCTGGACAAGGAACGATTGCCCCGAGCTAGCTCCGCCCAACCGGCACGTCCGTTCAGAACCAACAAAGAGCTAGCACTCGGCACCCCAAGACCCTTTCAACCTTGCCGTTCGGCCACCGTCACCCGAAGGCTACCAGGAGGCACTAGGCTCAGCATACTGAGGCCCCGAGTAGAAATTGCGTCATAATGCTAACCCCGCCAACCAGCCATGTTTGTTAAGAACGAAAAAAAAGCTAGATCGGGGCAAAACGCTCCGAACACTCTTGGATTCACCGTCCAGCCACCCATGGCCCAAATCACACTCGATCTCTAGGGACAATTTTCTTCGGGTCTTTAATCATTGGGACACGTTTTGTAACCTTGAGGGTCAATCCGAGGGACATGTCTGGTGCTTTCATCGATTTCTGCTTTGGCGACTCCGAACGACGCCGAGCACCAGCAGGGGTCGCTGGCTTCGGCTGGCCCGCTCGTTGCTGGGGATAATCCGAATGATCCCCTCAACTCCCTTGAAACAACCTAAATCAGGCACGTAGAGTGGCTGAGAAGGCGCCCCGAGGCAGCCCCAAGCACGCGCCAAACAGCCGAGGCGCGCGCCCAGTAGGAGGGGGGAGTGACCCCTCCCTATATATGACATTTATGCTTTTTCCCAAGTGACAGCAGTTTGGACATAGGTGCTCGTACACTCACAATGGCCTTTTTTGGAGTTCCACTCATTTGTTTTGCACGTTCTTATAACCAAACGAAAGCTTGTAAAATCTAGTTCTCCAAATAATATTTTCAGAATTTTTCAGATTTTTTTAATATTTTATTTTTATTTTATAAATCTTTTTTCCTGAATTAATCTAGGAGTTGCTTTGAGGCACCAAAACTCATTTGTTTTGGATGATTCCACTTGGAAATGATAGCTTATGAAGAGTAGGATTTTTCATGATTTTTTCAGAATTTTTAAATTTCGAAAAATGTATTTTTTATTTTTTTTAAGAAAATGGCACCCGACGGCACCCGTCGGCACCCGACGGCACCCGACGGCACCCGACGGCACCCGACGGCACCCGAGCACACCAAGGCACCCGGGGGCACCCGAGCACACCAAGGCACCAGTAGGCACCCGACGGCACCCGTGGGCACCCGAGCACACCAAGGCACCCGGGGGCACCCGAGCACACCAAGGCACCCAGGGGCACCCGAGCACACCAAGGCACCCGCGGGCACCCGAGCACACCAAGGCACCAGTAGGCACCCGACGGCACCCGTGGGCACCCGAGCACACCAAGGCACCAGTAGGCACCCGACGGCACCCGTGGGCACCCGAGCACACCAAGGCACCCGACGGCATCCGTGGGCACCCGACGGCACCCGTGGGCACCCGAGCACACCAAGGCACCAGTAGGCACCCGACGGCACCCGTGGGCACCCGAGCACACCAAGGCACCAGTAGGCACCCGACGGCACCCGTGGGCACCCGAGCACACCAAGGCACCAGTAGGCACCAGTAGGCACCCGACGGCACCCGTGGGCACCCGAGCACACCAAGGCACCAGTAGGCACCCGACGGCACCCGTGGGCACCCGAGCACACCAAGGCACCAGTAGGCACCAGTAGGCACCCGACGGCACCCGTGGGCACCCGAGAGTCCGACTCACCCTCATAGATGCCCAATGCCCCAATGCCCCAAGGCGCCTAAGGCGCGAAGCCTCGCGGACCTACGCGACCACGCGACCTCGCGCGCGCGCGCGCGTGCGTGCGTGCGTGTGTGTTTATAAGAGAAATCGGAACGTCGTCGTTAGGAAGCGAGCTCGATTCGACTGTGCCCCAAGCCGTCGGCGGTTCCCAAGGCGGCCGATCGTCTTTTTATGTTCTGTCGTTTTTTATAGCTGGTATAAGAGAAATCGGAACGTCGTCGTTAGGAAGCGAGCTCGATTCGACGGTGCCCCAAGCCGTCGGTGGTTCCCAAGGCGCCCGATCGTCGTTTTATGTTCTGCGTTTTTGATAGCTGGTCCCCTATATATGACATTTTCAGTTTTTCCCAAGTGACGGCAGTTTGGACAAAGGTGTTCGTACACTC
>CM071601.1:9057674-9065174 GCA_036435485.1 Saposhnikovia divaricata | reverse complement strand
CTTCCTTCTTCCTTTCAGTCTTGTCAAGTTGGCAAACCAAGCACGACTTGACATATGCCTCAACGTCATCCATCATCTTCGGCCAATAGTAGGATCTACTCAGCAATGCTAGCATCCTTGCTACCCCCGGATGTCCTGCCCATTTAGCATCATGAGACTCTTTCAAGATTCGCTGCCGGAGAGTTCCCCCATGTGGAACATAAAGTCGACTGCCTTTACAATACAGCAACCCATCCTCCAACCAGTATTTGCGAACCACCCCTGTCTTCACTTCCTCCACAAGTTTACCATACACAGCATCTGTCTTTGACTGCTTTTTGATCTCCTCTAGGAACTCAGTGTCCACCACTGTCATGGATGCCACAGACTCTTGCACCTTTCTGCTTAGTGCATCGGCTACCTGGTTTTGTGCTCCCGGCTTATGCAGCCATACAAAATCGAATTCTGCCAGAAATTCCTGCCAACGGGCCTGCTTTGGGGTTAGCTTCTTCTGAGTCTTGAAATAAGTGTTTGCCACATTGTCTGTGCAAACCACAAACTCCGCTCCCAGCAAGTAATGCCTCCACACCTCCAAACAATGAACCACTGCAGTCATCTCCTTTTCATGAGTACTGTACCTCTGTTCAGCATCTGTTAGCTTTCGACTTTCATATGCCACCGGATGTCCCAACTGAACCAACACTCCACCAATTGCACGATCAGAAGCATCAGTGTGCAGTTCGAATGGCACCCCAAAATCTGGAAGTTTGAGCACGGGTTCTGAAGCAACTGCAATTTTTAGCTCCACAAACGCCGCTTCACACTCATCATTCCATTCCCAAACATGATCCTTCTTTAGCAAATCTGTCAAGACATTTACTTTCTTCGAGTATCCCTGTATAAACTTGCGATAATAGTTAGCAAGACCAAGAAAAGATCTCAACTCAGCTACCTTCTTTGGGGCAGGCCAATCAATGATGGCCTCGACTTTCCTCTTGTCCATCTTCACCATTCCTTGGCTCAGCACATGCCCTAGGAAATGGATTTCCTCCCTGCAGAACTCACACTTCTCCCTTTTGACATAAAGACTGTGTTCTCGCAGTTTAGTGAAAATGCACTTTAAGTGTTCTAAGTGAGCTTCCAGACTATCACTATAGATCACAATATCATCTAAGTACACTACCACAAAACGGTCTAGGTACTCATATAGCACATCATTCATCAAATTACAGAATGTTGCAGGTGCATTTGTTAACCCAAATGGCAGAACTAGAAACTCATAAGACCCATACCTCGTTACACATGCGGTCTTAGGCTCATCCCCTGCAGCAATTCTGACTTGCCAATATCCCGACCTCAGATCCAACTTCGTGAAGTACTTAGCTTTCGAGAGCCTGTCAAACAGCTCAACAATATTTGGAACAGGGTACTTATTTTTAATAGTTACCTTGTTCAAGGCCCGATAGTCTATACACATCCTCAATGACCCATCTGCCTTCTTCTGGAATAAGACTGGGGCACCATAAGGAGCTTTAGACGGTTGAATGAATCCGCTCTCCAACAACTCGTCCAACTGTTTTCTCAGTTCAGCCAACTCCATCGGTCCCATACGGTAGGGGGCTTGAGACGGGGCCCGTGCACCCGGCTCGAGTTCAATCCTGTGATCCACATCCCTTCTTGGCGGCAATTTCTTAGGCAACTCTGGGGGCATGACATCTTCAAACTCCTTGAGAGTAGGAACAACAACATCAGGTATCTCTAACTGATCAGGCTTTTCCTCCACAAGAGCCGCTAGATAAGTCACTTCACCATGCTTCAGCCCAGCTTCAACCTGCATAGCTGACAACATTCCCTCCCTTTTCTTGCCCAAGTCACGATCAAACACACCCTTCACAAAGCAAGGGTTGCTTTCCTCTCCAATCATAACCCCACCAAGATGTGGCATCACCGACGCCTTAGCTTTCCTTAAGAAGTCCATCCCCAATATAAGATCGAAATCATCTAAAGGAACAGCCAAGAGCTACCTTTCCAGTCCATGGTTCCATTTTTAACTCTGCCTCAGTTGATCCCTTGACCACCTGTGCCTCAGAATTTACAGCTTTCACTCGGCTGGTGCTTGCTCCCAAAACCAAGCCAAGAGATTCCACACTCCTGTCAGCCACAAAATTATTGGTAGCTCCAGTATCTACCATAGCCATCACCTCATGACCATTTATCTCAACCTGCACATACAACAAACTAGATGACTTTACTGCCTCCTTTGTCTGTAGTGCATTGACCATCCTGAGCGGATTCACCCTTCCTGGTTCCTCTCCCTCGGCCACAGTCATAGTATTCAGCTTCTCCCTCTTTGGACAATCTTTCATCATGTGAGGACCATCACAAATATAGCACTTCAGCTGCTTCTTTGTTTGCCCACCACCATTCTTGGCTTTGCTAGATTCCTCATCTTGGACCTTTTTCTTGCCTTTGAACTTCTGCCCCTTTTCTTTAGCCCCTTGGGTTTGTTTCCCCTTGCTATTATTAGAACTTGTTGCAAAGTCCACCAAGCTATCTGCCGCTACAATAGCTGCTGTCAGGTCCTTGACATTTTGTCTCCTCAGCTCAGCCTGTGCCCATGGCTTCAACCCAGAAATGAAGTTGAACAACCTGTCCGCTTCTGCCATGTCACGAATGTCCAACAGATTAGAAGTGAATGCCTTTACATAATCTCGCACAGACCCCGTTTGCTTTAGGTGCTTTAGTTTCTCCCTAGCCATCCACGCAGCATTATTAGGCAAGAATTGCTCCCTAAGCTCCTTCTTCATGACCTCCCAAGTCTGAATACCAGGTTTCCCTGTGCCATCAACATCCTCCATGCGAGTGCGCCACCACAACTTAGCATCACCTGCAAGGAACATACTAGCCATAGTTACCTGCTCCACTTCTCCAATACGAGATGCTTTGAAGTATTGCTCCATGTCCCACAAGAAATTCTCCAATGCCTTGGCATCACGCCCTCCCTCAAATGTCTTCGGGTCTGGCACTTTGAACTTTCTTGCTCCATCACTCGAGGTACTGCCACCAACAGCCACCGCCTTCCTTAGGATTGTCACTTCTTCGTAGAGTTCTGAATAAGAAGTTTCCAACTGAACAAGCCTTTCTTCAGACTCACGCATGTGATTTTCCAAGATCAGTCTGATTTGATCAAGATCAGCCTTCATGTTCACACATTGTGTCTGCAATGGTTGAACATCGGTCGACTCTGGTATGCCAATCAACCCCTCAAGCCTAGCAACCTTCTCACCAAGTGTAGCAACTGTAGGACCAGCCATAATACTCTTTCACCAACGGTGCTCTAAAAAGACACCAATCAAGCTTTGATACCAACTATCACGTAGGCGTGCGGAAGCGCGAAATTTTTCACAAACTTGTCGCCTAGTGATGCGCCAACTCCCCAACCTAGAGCCTGGCCAGCAATGCGCAACTAACCTTTGTGCCTGCAAAGAAGGTTAGTGATAACCACAAGATAAACGGAGACAGAGTTACGGGAAACCCCAACCTTTTTATTACTGCAACAAAAAGGACTAACAATCTAGGCCTGCTGCCCACACGTCGGCACAGCTACCCACTAACTGCTAGAATACAAGAAAGCCTAACTACAATGCTAGCTCTCTCTGTATATGCTCTCACTCTCTCTACAACTGTTTACTGTGTATCTGAATGAATGAATGAGAATGAAGAAGCTCCTCCTTATATAGGTAGCTTTACGGGCTTTAGGCTAGGCTAAGCCCAACCCTACTTTCCATCTTTGCCTGAGATCTTCAAGATATCCTCAATCTTCCCGATTGCCTTTCCTTCCATAGAAGATCCACCCTAATCGTATCTTTGACTCTGATAGACTTTCCCTTTCTGCAGAAGATTGCAATCCCTAATTGATTCTTCTGGAATGATCTCCAAAGATATGGTCTTATCCCAAATCTGATAAGCCCATTTACACCCTACACCTTGGCCCATGTCTTTTACTTGCATCCTGCTTCGAACCAGCCCAACTATAGAATTCTGGCCCAGCTTTGCCTCACTATATTTGAACTAGAAGACTCTTCTCCCATGTCGCATGTGTGTCATGGAGGCCCAATGCTTTGGACTGGCCAGGCCCATGCTTTGCCTCTCTCCCTCTTGCGCCATGCTGCATGACTCCCCTAAGCCCAAGTGTGCCTCTGCTCAAGCCCACATTCACTATGTCTGTGCCTGGTTGAATGCTTCATGCCTTAGACAAGCCCAATCCGTGTAAGTGCCTCAAATGCCCACTTCATCTCAATGCCTTAGTTTTTATGTCAAGTCCCATACTTGACTTCGCCTAGTGTTCATGCCCAAGACAGAATCGTGAACCTCAAGCACGTCTTCGCCTCTACACCCAACACTAGGGCATGAAAATCTCTTAAGGGTCTAACAGTAGGCCACTATCCTACCATCGAAAGTTGATAGGGCAGAAATTTGAATGATGCGTCGCCGGCACGAGGGCCGTGCGATCCGTCGAGTTATCATGAATCATCGAAGCGACGAGCAGAGCCCGCGTCGACCTTTTATCTAATAAATGCATCCCTTCCAGAAGTCGGGGTTTGTTGCACGTATTAGCTCTAGAATTACTACGGTTATCCGAGTAGCAGATACCATCAAACAAACTATAACTGATTTAATGAGCCATTCGCAGTTTCACAGTCTGAATTAGTTCATACTTACACATGCATGGCTTAATCTTTGAGACAAGCATATGACTACTGGCAGGATCAACCAGGTAGCATTCCTCTTTGCTGCCGGCACCGCTTGAGCAACAGGACGGGTACAGTCCTAGAGTCAACACGGGGCACGTCAGGCTTCCGTAAGGGACTATTGATTCGGGCAAAAAAGGGACAAAGAACCCCGACCGATCATGCATCTACATACAAGACTTCGAGCAACACATGGGCATCCGATGCTTGCAAGCTAAATAAGCAAAGCAAGGGCGAACGTCCATAGGAGCTTCAGGGTCTACGTCGCACAAAACATTTCGCACGAGATAGAGTAGGGGCCGTGGGACTAGAGAATTCCGTCAAAATAGGTATGCTGCACAGGGGGCCAAGCCAATCCAAGGCCAAATATTTAGCACTCGGACAGAATTGAAGAGGTTTGAACCAGCGGTTGTCGCTGCCGAGGCAGGGAACCAACCAGCCGGAACATACCAATCACCACTCATGCGCTACACGTACGACATGCCACCGTTACCCACTGGGCACAAGCCCCCCAGAGACCCAAGAGTCTTGAAAGGACATGAACACAACGAGAGAAGGCAACATGCACCGCTAAGCACGAAAACAAAGACAAGACAACAAGTGAAGGCAACAAGCACCGCTAAGTGCAACACCAGAGGCAATGCAACAAGTGAAGGCAACAAGCGCAGCTAAGCGCAAAACCAGGGACAACCGAAGGCAACATTTCCAGCAATCGAACTTAATCTGAAAAGGTATGACACGACGATTGTCGCTGCCAAGGCAGGGAAGCAACCAACCGGGACATACCAATCACCACTCATGCGCTACACGTACAGCAAGCCACTATCACCAGCTATGTACAAGCCCCGAAGGGACTGAAAAGTCTATAAAGAACTTGAACACAGCAAATGAAAGAGACATGCACCGCTTTGCACGAATCCAGAGATAAACTCAAATCCCGCTAAGAAAGGCAAACGAAACCTGCAAGAGGCTTTAGTCTCCACCAACCTGGCCAGAAACGATTTACCCTATCTAGTTCCGACCAACCGGCACATCCGTTCAAAACCAATAAAGAACTAGCACTCGGCACCCCAAGACCCTTTCGTCTTTGCCAATCGGCCCCCGGCACCCGAAGGCCACCAAGAGGCACTAGGCTCAGCGTACTTGGGCCCGAGTAAAAATTGCGTCATAATGCTAACCCAGGCCGGCCGCGTTTGTTATGAACGGACAAAAAACTAGATCCAGGAACGCTCCTGACACTCTTGACTTCGACGTCCAGCCACCCTCAACCGAATCCAGCAGGAGGCTTTAGGCTACACCAACCTGGACAAGGAACGATTGCCCCGAGCTAGCTCCGCCCAACCGGCACGTCCGTTCAGAACCAACAAAGAGCTAGCACTCGGCACCCCAAGACCCTTTCAACCTTGCCGTTCGGCCACCGTCACCCGAAGGCTACCAGGAGGCACTAGGCTCAGCATACTAAGGACTCGAGTAGAAATTGCGTCATAATGCTAACGCCGCCAACCGGCAGTGTTTGTTAAGAACGAAAAAGGAGCTAGATCGAGGCAAAACGCTCCTGACACTCGTGGCTTGACCGTCCAGCCACCCTCAAACGAAGCCCACAGGAGGCTTTAGGCTACACCAACCTGGACAAGGAACGATTGCCCCGAGCTAGCTCCGCCCAACCGGCACGTCCGTTCAGAACCAACAAAGAGCTAGCACTCGGCACCCCAAGACCCTTTCAACCTTGCCGTTCGGCCACCGTCACCCGAAGGCTACCAGGAGGCACTAGGCTCAGCATACTGAGGCCCCGAGTAGAAATTGCGTCATAATGCTAACCCCGCCAACCAGCCATGTTTGTTAAGAACGAAAAAAAAGCTAGATCGGGGCAAAACGCTCCGGACACTCTTGGATTCACCGTCCAGCCACCCATGGCCCAAATCACACTCGATTCTCTAGGGACAATTTTCTTCGGGTCTTTAATCATTGGGACACGTTTTGTAACCTTGAGGGTCAATCCGAGGGACATTTAGGTGCTTTCATCGATTTCTGCTTTGGCGACTCCGAACGACGCCGAGCACCAGCAGGGGTCGCTGGCTTCGGCTGGCCCGCTCGTTGCTGGGGATAATCCGAATGATCCCCTCAACTCCCTTGAAACAACCTAGATCAGGCACGTAGAGTGGCTGAGAAGGCGCCCCGAGGCAGCCCCAAGCACGCGCCAAACAGCCGAGGCGCGCGCCCAGTAGGAGGGGGGAGTGACCCCTCCCTATATATGACATTTATGCTTTTTCCCAAGTGATAGCAGTTTGGACATAGGTGCTCGTACACTCACAATGGCCTTTTTTGGAGTTCCACTCATTTGTTTTGCACGTTCTTATAACCAAACGAAAGCTTGTAAAATCTAGTTCTCCAAATAATATTTTCAAAATTTTTCAAATTTTTTTAATATTTTATTTTTATTTTATAAATCTTTTTTCCTGAATTAATCTAGGAGTTGCTTTGAGGCACCAAAACTCATTTGTTTTGGATGATTCCACTTGGAAATGATAGCTTATGAAGAGTAGGATTTTTCATGATTTTTTCAGAATTTTTAAATTTCGAAAAATGTATTTTTTATTTTTTTTAAGAAAATGGCACCCGACGGCACCCGACGGCACCCGACGGCACCCGTCGGCACCCGACGGCACCCGAGCACACCAAGGCACCCGGGGGCACCCGAGCACACCAAGGCACCAGTAGGCACCCAGGGGCACCCGAGCACACCAAGGCACCCGCGGGCACCCGAGCACAC
>CM071601.1:9040174-9047674 GCA_036435485.1 Saposhnikovia divaricata | reverse complement strand
AAACCGATCAACCACCACAAAGATTGACCCCTTTCCCTCCACCTGAGGCAACCCAAGAATAAAATCCATAGATACTGACTGCCACGGTCTATCTGGAATAGGTAAAGGTTGTAGAAGTCCAGCTTCCTTCTTCCTTTCAGTCTTGTCAAGTTGGCAAACCAAGCACGACTTGACATATGCCTCAACGTCATCCATCATCTTCGGCCAATAGTAGGATCTACTCAGCAATGCTAGCATCCTTGCTACCCCCGGATGTCCTGCCCATTTAGCATCATGAGACTCTTTCAAGATTCGCTGCCGGAGAGTTCCCCCATGTGGAACATAAAGTCGACTGCCTTTACAATACAGCAACCCATCCTCCAACCAGTATTTGCGAACCACCCCTGTCTTCACTTCCTCCACAAGTTTACCATACACAGCATCTGTCTTTGACTGCTTTTTGATCTCCTCTAGGAACTCAGTGTCCACCACTGTCATGGATGCCACAGACTCTTGCACCTTTCTGCTTAGTGCATCGGCTACCTGGTTTTGTGCTCCCGGCTTATGCAGCCATACAAAATCGAATTCTGCCAGAAATTCCTGCCAACGGGCCTGCTTTGGGGTTAGCTTCTTCTGAGTCTTGAAATAAGTGTTTGCCACATTGTCTGTGCAAACCACAAACTCCGCTCCCAGCAAGTAATGCCTCCACACCTCCAAACAATGAACCACTGCAGTCATCTCCTTTTCATGAGTACTGTACCTCTGTTCAGCATCTGTTAGCTTTCGACTTTCATATGCCACCGGATGTCCCAACTGAACCAACACTCCACCAATTGCACGATCAGAAGCATCAGTGTGCAGTTCGAATGGCACCCCAAAATCTGGAAGTTTGAGCACGGGTTCTGAAGCAACTGCAATTTTTAGCTCCACAAACGCCGCTTCACACTCATCATTCCATTCCCAAACATGATCCTTCTTTAGCAAATCTGTCAAGACATTTACTTTCTTCGAGTATCCCTGTATAAACTTGCGATAATAGTTAGCAAGACCAAGAAAAGATCTCAACTCAGCTACCTTCTTTGGGGCAGGCCAATCAATGATGGCCTCGACTTTCCTCTTGTCCATCTTCACCATTCCTTGGCTCAGCACATGCCCTAGGAAATGGATTTCCTCCCTGCAGAACTCACACTTCTCCCTTTTGACATAAAGACTGTGTTCTCGCAGTTTAGTGAAAATGCACTTTAAGTGTTCTAAGTGAGCTTCCAGACTATCACTATAGATCACAATATCATCTAAGTACACTACCACAAAACGGTCTAGGTACTCATATAGCACATCATTCATCAAATTACAGAATGTTGCAGGTGCATTTGTTAACCCAAATGGCAGAACTAGAAACTCATAAGACCCATACCTCGTTACACATGCGGTCTTAGGCTCATCCCCTGCAGCAATTCTGACTTGCCAATATCCCGACCTCAGATCCAACTTCGTGAAGTACTTAGCTTTCGAGAGCCTGTCAAACAGCTCAACAATATTTGGAACAGGGTACTTATTTTTAATAGTTACCTTGTTCAAGGCCCGATAGTCTATACACATCCTCAATGACCCATCTGCCTTCTTCTGGAATAAGACTGGGGCACCATAAGGAGCTTTAGACGGTTGAATGAATCCGCTCTCCAACAACTCGTCCAACTGTTTTCTCAGTTCAGCCAACTCCATCGGTCCCATACGGTAGGGGGCTTGAGACGGGGCCCGTGCACCCGGCTCGAGTTCAATCCTGTGATCCACATCCCTTCTTGGCGGCAATTTCTTAGGCAACTCTGGGGGCATGACATCTTCAAACTCCTTGAGAGTAGGAACAACAACATCAGGTATCTCTAACTGATCAGGCTTTTCCTCCACAAGAGCCGCTAGATAAGTCACTTCACCATGCTTCAGCCCAGCTTCAACCTGCATAGCTGACAACATTCCCTCCCTTTTCTTGCCCAAGTCACGATCAAACACACCCTTCACAAAGCAAGGGTTGCTTTCCTCTCCAATCATAACCCCACCAAGATGTGGCATCACCGACGCCTTAGCTTTCCTTAAGAAGTCCATCCCCAATATAAGATCGAAATCATCTAAAGGAACAGCCAAGAGCTACCTTTCCAGTCCATGGTTCCATTTTTAACTCTGCCTCAGTTGATCCCTTGACCACCTGTGCCTCAGAATTTACAGCTTTCACTCGGCTGGTGCTTGCTCCCAAAACCAAGCCAAGAGATTCCACACTCCTGTCAGCCACAAAATTATTGGTAGCTCCAGTATCTACCATAGCCATCACCTCATGACCATTTATCTCAACCTGCACATACAACAAACTAGATGACTTTACTGCCTCCTTTGTCTGTAGTGCATTGACCATCCTGAGCGGATTCACCCTTCCTGGTTCCTCTCCCTCGGCCACAGTCATAGTATTCAGCTTCTCCCTCTTTGGACAATCTTTCATCATGTGAGGACCATCACAAATATAGCACTTCAGCTGCTTCTTTGTTTGCCCACCACCATTCTTGGCTTTGCTAGATTCCTCATCTTGGACCTTTTTCTTGCCTTTGAACTTCTGCCCCTTTTCTTTAGCCCCTTGGGTTTGTTTCCCCTTGCTATTATTAGAACTTGTTGCAAAGTCCACCAAGCTATCTGCCGCTACAATAGCTGCTGTCAGGTCCTTGACATTTTGTCTCCTCAGCTCAGCCTGTGCCCATGGCTTCAACCCAGAAATGAAGTTGAACAACCTGTCCGCTTCTGCCATGTCACGAATGTCCAACAGATTAGAAGTGAATGCCTTTACATAATCTCGCACAGACCCCGTTTGCTTTAGGTGCTTTAGTTTCTCCCTAGCCATCCACGCAGCATTATTAGGCAAGAATTGCTCCCTAAGCTCCTTCTTCATGACCTCCCAAGTCTGAATACCAGGTTTCCCTGTGCCATCAACATCCTCCATGCGAGTGCGCCACCACAACTTAGCATCACCTGCAAGGAACATACTAGCCATAGTTACCTGCTCCACTTCTCCAATACGAGATGCTTTGAAGTATTGCTCCATGTCCCACAAGAAATTCTCCAATGCCTTGGCATCACGCCCTCCCTCAAATGTCTTCGGGTCTGGCACTTTGAACTTTCTTGCTCCATCACTCGAGGTACTGCCACCAACAGCCACCGCCTTCCTTAGGATTGTCACTTCTTCGTAGAGTTCTGAATAAGAAGTTTCCAACTGAACAAGCCTTTCTTCAGACTCACGCATGTGATTTTCCAAGATCAGTCTGATTTGATCAAGATCAGCCTTCATGTTCACACATTGTGTCTGCAATGGTTGAACATCGGTCGACTCTGGTATGCCAATCAACCCCTCAAGCCTAGCAACCTTCTCACCAAGTGTAGCAACTGTAGGACCAGCCATAATACTCTTTCACCAACGGTGCTCTAAAAAGACACCAATCAAGCTTTGATACCAACTATCACGTAGGCGTGCGGAAGCGCGAAATTTTTCACAAACTTGTCGCCTAGTGATGCGCCAACTCCCCAACCTAGAGCCTGGCCAGCAATGCGCAACTAACCTTTGTGCCTGCAAAGAAGGTTAGTGATAACCACAAGATAAACGGAGACAGAGTTACGGGAAACCCCAACCTTTTTATTACTGCAACAAAAAGGACTAACAATCTAGGCCTGCTGCCCACACGTCGGCACAGCTACCCACTAACTGCTAGAATACAAGAAAGCCTAACTACAATGCTAGCTCTCTCTGTATATGCTCTCACTCTCTCTACAACTGTTTACTGTGTATCTGAATGAATGAATGAGAATGAAGAAGCTCCTCCTTATATAGGTAGCTTTACGGGCTTTAGGCTAGGCTAAGCCCAACCCTACTTTCCATCTTTGCCTGAGATCTTCAAGATATCCTCAATCTTCCCGATTGCCTTTCCTTCCATAGAAGATCCACCCTAATCGTATCTTTGACTCTGATAGACTTTCCCTTTCTGCAGAAGATTGCAATCCCTAATTGATTCTTCTGGAATGATCTCCAAAGATATGGTCTTATCCCAAATCTGATAAGCCCATTTACACCCTACACCTTGGCCCATGTCTTTTACTTGCATCCTGCTTCGAACCAGCCCAACTATAGAATTCTGGCCCAGCTTTGCCTCACTATATTTGAACTAGAAGACTCTTCTCCCATGTCGCATGTGTGTCATGGAGGCCCAATGCTTTGGACTGGCCAGGCCCATGCTTTGCCTCTCTCCCTCTTGCGCCATGCTGCATGACTCCCCTAAGCCCAAGTGTGCCTCTGCTCAAGCCCACATTCACTATGTCTGTGCCTGGTTGAATGCTTCATGCCTTAGACAAGCCCAATCCGTGTAAGTGCCTCAAATGCCCACTTCATCTCAATGCCTTAGTTTTTATATCAAGTCCCATACTTGACTTCGCCTAGTGTTCATGCCCAAGACAGAATCGTGAACCTCAAGCACGTCTTCGCCTCTACACCCAACACTAGGGCATGAAAATCTCTTAAGGGTCTAACAGTAGGCCACTATCCTACCATCGAAAGTTGATAGGGCAGAAATTTGAATGATGCGTCGCCGGCACGAGGGCCGTGCGATCCGTCGAGTTATCATGAATCATCGAAGCGACGAGCAGAGCCCGCGTCGACCTTTTATCTAATAAATGCATCCCTTCCAGAAGTCGGGGTTTGTTGCACGTATTAGCTCTAGAATTACTACGGTTATCCGAGTAGCAGATACCATCAAACAAACTATAACTGATTTAATGAGCCATTCGCAGTTTCACAGTCTGAATTAGTTCATACTTACACATGCATGGCTTAATCTTTGAGACAAGCATATGACTACTGGCAGGATCAACCAGGTAGCATTCCTCTTTGCTGCCGGCACCGCTTGAGCAACAGGACGGGTACAGTCCTAGAGTCAACACGGGGCACGTCAGGCTTCCGTAAGGGACTATTGATTCGGGCAAAAAAGGGACAAAGAACCCCGACCGATCATGCATCTACATACAAGACTTCGAGCAACACATGGGCATCCGATGCTTGCAAGCTAAATAAGCAAAGCAAGGGCGAACGTCCATAGGAGCTTCAGGGTCTACGTCGCACAAAACATTTCGCACGAGATAGAGTAGGGGCCGTGGGACTAGAGAATTCCGTCAAAATAGGTATGCTGCACAGGGGGCCAAGCCAATCCAAGGCCAAATATTTAGCACTCGGACAGAATTGAAGAGGTTTGAACCAGCGGTTGTCGCTGCCGAGGCAGGGAACCAACCAGCCGGAACATACCAATCACCACTCATGCGCTACACGTACGACATGCCACCGTTACCCACTGGGCACAAGCCCCCCAGAGACCCAAGAGTCTTGAAAGGACATGAACACAACGAGAGAAGGCAACATGCACCGCTAAGCACGAAAACAAAGACAAGACAACAAGTGAAGGCAACAAGCACCGCTAAGTGCAACACCAGAGGCAATGCAACAAGTGAAGGCAACAAGCGCAGCTAAGCGCAAAACCAGGGACAACCGAAGGCAACATTTCCAGCAATCGAACTTAATCTGAAAAGGTATGACACGACGATTGTCGCTGCCAAGGCAGGGAAGCAACCAACCGGGACATACCAATCACCACTCATGCGCTACACGTACAGCAAGCCACTATCACCAGCTATGTACAAGCCCCGAAGGGACTGAAAAGTCTATAAAGAACTTGAACACAGCAAATGAAAGAGACATGCACCGCTTTGCACGAATCCAGAGATAAACTCAAATCCCGCTAAGAAAGGCAAACGAAACCTGCAAGAGGCTTTAGTCTCCACCAACCTGGCCAGAAACGATTTACCCTATCTAGTTCCGACCAACCGGCACATCCGTTCAAAACCAATAAAGAACTAGCACTCGGCACCCCAAGACCCTTTCGTCTTTGCCAATCGGCCCCCGGCACCCGAAGGCCACCAAGAGGCACTAGGCTCAGCGTACTTGGGCCCGAGTAAAAATTGCGTCATAATGCTAACCCAGGCCGGCCGCGTTTGTTATGAACGGACAAAAAACTAGATCCAGGAACGCTCCTGACACTCTTGACTTCGACGTCCAGCCACCCTCAACCGAATCCAGCAGGAGGCTTTAGGCTACACCAACCTGGACAAGGAACGATTGCCCCGAGCTAGCTCCGCCCAACCGGCACGTCCGTTCAGAACCAACAAAGAGCTAGCACTCGGCACCCCAAGACCCTTTCAACCTTGCCGTTCGGCCACCGTCACCCGAAGGCTACCAGGAGGCACTAGGCTCAGCATACTAAGGACTCGAGTAGAAATTGCGTCATAATGCTAACGCCGCCAACCGGCAGTGTTTGTTAAGAACGAAAAAGGAGCTAGATCGAGGCAAAACGCTCCTGACACTCGTGGCTTGACCGTCCAGCCACCCTCAAACGAAGCCCGCAGGAGGCTTTAGGCTACACCAACCTGGACAAGGAACGATTGCCCCGAGCTAGCTCCGCCCAACCGGCACGTCCGTTCAGAACCAACAAAGAGCTAGCACTCGGCACCCCAAGACCCTTTCAACCTTGCCGTTCGGCCACCGTCACCCGAAGGCTACCAGGAGGCACTAGGCTCAGCATACTGAGGCCCCGAGTAGAAATTGCGTCATAATGCTAACCCCGCCAACCAGCCATGTTTGTTAAGAACGAAAAAAAAGCTAGATCGGGGCAAAACGCTCCGGACACTCTTGGATTCACCGTCCAGCCACCCATGGCCCAAATCACACTCGATTCTCTAGGGACAATTTTCTTCGGGTCTTTAATCATTGGGACACGTTTTGTAACCTTGAGGGTCAATCCGAGGGACATTTAGGTGCTTTCATCGATTTCTGCTTTGGCGACTCCGAACGACGCCGAGCACCAGCAGGGGTCGCTGGCTTCGGCTGGCCCGCTCGTTGCTGGGGATAATCCGAATGATCCCCTCAACTCCCTTGAAACAACCTAGATCAGGCACGTAGAGTGGCTGAGAAGGCGCCCCGAGGCAGCCCCAAGCACGCGCCAAACAGCCGAGGCGCGCGCCCAGTAGGAGGGGGGAGTGACCCCTCCCTATATATGACATTTATGCTTTTTCCCAAGTGATAGCAGTTTGGACATAGGTGCTCGTACACTCACAATGGCCTTTTTTGGAGTTCCACTCATTTGTTTTGCACGTTCTTATAACCAAACGAAAGCTTGTAAAATCTAGTTCTCCAAATAATATTTTCAAAATTTTTCAAATTTTTTTAATATTTTATTTTTATTTTATAAATCTTTTTTCCTGAATTAATCTAGGAGTTGCTTTGAGGCACCAAAACTCATTTGTTTTGGATGATTCCACTTGGAAATGATAGCTTATGAAGAGTAGGATTTTTCATGATTTTTTCAGAATTTTTAAATTTCGAAAAATGTATTTTTTATTTTTTTTAAGAAAATGGCACCCGACGGCACCCGACGGCACCCGACGGCACCC
>CM071601.1:9027674-9030174 GCA_036435485.1 Saposhnikovia divaricata | reverse complement strand
GGCACGTCCGTTCAGAACCAACAAAGAGCTAGCACTCGGCACCCCAAGACCCTTTCAACCTTGCCGTTCGGCCACCGTCACCCGAAGGCTACCAGGAGGCACTAGGCTCAGCATACTGAGGCCCCGAGTAGAAATTGCGTCATAATGCTAACCCCGCCAACCAGCCATGTTTGTTAAGAACGAAAAAAAAGCTAGATCGGGGCAAAACGCTCCGGACACTCTTGGATTCACCGTCCAGCCACCCATGGCCCAAATCACACTCGATTCTCTAGGGACAATTTTCTTCGGGTCTTTAATCATTGGGACACGTTTTGTAACCTTGAGGGTCAATCCGAGGGACATTTAGGTGCTTTCATCGATTTCTGCTTTGGCGACTCCGAACGACGCCGAGCACCAGCAGGGGTCGCTGGCTTCGGCTGGCCCGCTCGTTGCTGGGGATAATCCGAATGATCCCCTCAACTCCCTTGAAACAACCTAGATCAGGCACGTAGAGTGGCTGAGAAGGCGCCCCGAGGCAGCCCCAAGCACGCGCCAAACAGCCGAGGCGCGCGCCCAGTAGGAGGGGGGAGTGACCCCTCCCTATATATGACATTTATGCTTTTTCCCAAGTGACAGCAGTTTGGACATAGGTGCTCGTACACTCATAATGGCCTTTTTTGGAGTTCCACTCATTTGTTTTGCACGTTCTTATAACCAAACGAAAGCTTGTAAAATCTAGTTCTCCAAATAATATTTTCAAAATTTTTCAGATTTTTTTAATATTTTATTTTTATTTTATAAATCTTTTTTCCTGAATTAATCTAGGAGTTGCTTTGAGGCACCAAAACTCATTTGTTTTGGATGATTCCACTTGGAAATGATAGCTTATGAAGAGTAGGATTTTTCATGATTTTTTCAGACTTTTTAAATTTCGAAAAATGTATTTTTTATTTTTTTTAAGAAAATGGCACCCGTCGGCACCCGACGGCACCCGCCGGCACCCGTGGGCACCCGGGGGCACCCGACGGCACCCGAGCACACCAAGGCACCCGTGGGCACCCGGGGGCACCCAAGCACTAGGAGGCACCGGAGCACACCAAGGCACCAGTAGGCATCCAGGGGCACCCGAGCACACCAAGGCACCCGAGGGCACCAAGGCACCCGACAGCACCCGGGCACACCAAGGCACCCGACGGCACCCGACGCACCCGACAGCACCCGGGGGCACCCGTGGGCACCCGAGCACACCAAGGCACCCGACGGCACCCGTGGGCACCCGAACACACCAAGGCACCCTTGGGCACCCGACGGCACCCGAGGGCACCCGAACACACCAAGGCACCCGTGGGCACCCGAGCACACCAAGGCACCCGACGGCACCCGAGCACACCAAGGCACCCAACGGCACCCGTGGGCACCCGAGCACACCAAGGCACCCGTGGGCACCCGAACACACCAAGGCACCCGACGGCACCCGAGCACACCAAGGCACCCAACGGCACCCGTGGGCACCCGAGCACACCAAGTCACCCGTGGGCACCCGACAGCACCCGAGCACACCAAGGCACCCGACGGCACCCGTGCGGACCCGAACACACCAAGGCACCCTTGGGCACCCGAACACACCAAGGCACCCGTGGGCACCCGAGCACACCAAGGCACCCGACGGCACCCGAGCACACCAAGGCACCCAACGGCACCCAACGGCACCCGTGGGCACCCGTGGACACCCGAGCACACCAAGGCACCCGATCACACCAAGTCACCCGTGGGCACCCGACAGCACCCGAGCACACCAAGGCACCCGACGGCACCCGTGGGCACCCGAACACACCAAGGCACCAGTAGGCACCCGTGGCCACCCAAGCACACCAAGGCACCCGACGGCACCCGTGGGCACCCGAGCACACCAAGGCACCCGACGGCACCCGTGGGCACCCGAGCACACCATGGCACCCGACGGCACCAAGGCACCCGTGGGCACCCGACGGCACCCGAGCACACCAAGGCACCCGACGGCACCCGTGGGCACCCGAGCACACCAAGGCACCCGACGGCACCCGTGGGCACCCGAGCACACCAAGGCACCCGACGGCACCCGTGGGCACCCGAGCACACCATGGCACCCGACGGCACCAAGGCACCCGTGGGCACCCGACGGCACCCGAGCACACCAAGGCACCCGACGGCACCCGTGGGCACCCGAGCACACCAAGGCACCCGACGGCACCCGTGGGCACCCGAGCACACCAAGGCACCCGACGGCACCCGTGGGCACCCGAGCACACCATGGCACCCGACGGCACCAAGGCACCCGTGGGCACCCGACGGCACCCGAGCACACCAAGGCACCCGTGGCCACCAGAGCACACCAAGGCACCCGACGGCACCCGACGGCACCCGTGGGCACCCGACGGTCGTTTTGCTCGGTCGGTAGTCGTCAAGCGGGTTCCTGAGAGCCCGACTGACCCTCATTGATGCCCCAAGGCACCCGTAGGCATCATGTGCTTTCGACGGTATA
>CM071601.1:8782500-8990000 GCA_036435485.1 Saposhnikovia divaricata | reverse complement strand
CCTAAACCCTAAACCCTAAACCCTAAACCCTAAACCCTAAACCCTAAACCCTAAACCCTAAACCCTAAACCCTAAACCCTAAACCCTAAACCCTAAACCCTAAACCCTAAACCCTAAACCCTAAACCCTAAACCCTAAACCCTAAACCCTAAACCCTAAACCCTAAACCCTAAACCCTAAACCCTAAACCCTAAACCCTAAACCCTAAACCCTAAACCCTAAACCCTAAACCCTAAACCCTAAACCCTAAACCCTAAACCCTAAACCCTAAACCCTAAACCCTAAACCCTAAACCCTAAACCCTAAACCCTAAACCCTAAACCCTAAACCCTAAACCCTAAACCCTAAACCCTAAACCCTAAACCCTAAACCCTAAACCCTAAACCCTAAACCCTAAACCCTAAACCCTAAACCCTAAACCCTAAACCCTAAACCCTAAACCCTAAACCCTAAACCCTAAACCCTAAACCCTAAACCCTAAACCCTAAACCCTAAACCCTAAACCCTAAACCCTAAACCCTAAACCCTAAACCCTAAACCCTAAACCCTAAACCCTAAACCCTAAACCCTAAACCCTAAACCCTAAACCCTAAACCCTAAACCCTAAACCCTAAACCCTAAACCCTAAACCCTAAACCCTAAACCCTAAACCCTAAACCCTAAACCCTAAACCCTAAACCCTAAACCCTAAACCCTAAACCCTAAACCCTAAACCCTAAACCCTAAACCCTAAACCCTAAACCCTAAACCCTAAACCCTAAACCCTAAACCCTAAACCCTAAACCCTAAACCCTAAACCCTAAACCCTAAACCCTAAACCCTAAACCCTAAACCCTAAACCCTAAACCCTAAACCCTAAACCCTAAACCCTAAACCCTAAACCCTAAACCCTAAACCCTAAACCCTAAACCCTAAACCCTAAACCCTAAACCCTAAACCCTAAACCCTAAACCCTAAACCCTAAACCCTAAACCCTAAACCCTAAACCCTAAACCCTAAACCCTAAACCCTAAACCCTAAACCCTAAACCCTAAACCCTAAACCCTAAACCCTAAACCCTAAACCCTAAACCCTAAACCCTAAACCCTAAACCCTAAACCCTAAACCCTAAACCCTAAACCCTAAACCCTAAACCCTAAACCCTAAACCCTAAACCCTAAACCCTAAACCCTAAACCCTAAACCCTAAACCCTAAACCCTAAACCCTAAACCCTAAACCCTAAACCCTAAACCCTAAACCCTAAACCCTAAACCCTAAACCCTAAACCCTAAACCCTAAACCCTAAACCCTAAACCCTAAACCCTAAACCCTAAACCCTAAACCCTAAACCCTAAACCCTAAACCCTAAACCCTAAACCCTAAACCCTAAACCCTAAACCCTAAACCCTAAACCCTAAACCCTAAACCCTAAACCCTAAACCCTAAACCCTAAACCCTAAACCCTAAACCCTAAACCCTAAACCCTAAACCCTAAACCCTAAACCCTAAACCCTAAACCCTAAACCCTAAACCCTAAACCCTAAACCCTAAACCCTAAACCCTAAACCCTAAACCCTAAACCCTAAACCCTAAACCCTAAACCCTAAACCCTAAACCCTAAACCCTAAACCCTAAACCCTAAACCCTAAACCCTAAACCCTAAACCCTAAACCCTAAACCCTAAACCCTAAACCCTAAACCCTAAACCCTAAACCCTAAACCCTAAACCCTAAACCCTAAACCCTAAACCCTAAACCCTAAACCCTAAACCCTAAACCCTAAACCCTAAACCCTAAACCCTAAACCCTAAACCCTAAACCCTAAACCCTAAACCCTAAACCCTAAACCCTAAACCCTAAACCCTAAACCCTAAACCCTAAACCCTAAACCCTAAACCCTAAACCCTAAACCCTAAACCCTAAACCCTAAACCCTAAACCCTAAACCCTAAACCCTAAACCCTAAACCCTAAACCCTAAACCCTAAACCCTAAACCCTAAACCCTAAACCCTAAACCCTAAACCCTAAACCCTAAACCCTAAACCCTAAACCCTAAACCCTAAACCCTAAACCCTAAACCCTAAACCCTAAACCCTAAACCCTAAACCCTAAACCCTAAACCCTAAACCCTAAACCCTAAACCCTAAACCCTAAACCCTAAACCCTAAACCCTAAACCCTAAACCCTAAACCCTAAACCCTAAACCCTAAACCCTAAACCCTAAACCCTAAACCCTAAACCCTAAACCCTAAACCCTAAACCCTAAACCCTAAACCCTAAACCCTAAACCCTAAACCCTAAACCCTAAACCCTAAACCCTAAACCCTAAACCCTAAACCCTAAACCCTAAACCCTAAACCCTAAACCCTAAACCCTAAACCCTAAACCCTAAACCCTAAACCCTAAACCCTAAACCCTAAACCCTAAACCCTAAACCCTAAACCCTAAACCCTAAACCCTAAACCCTAAACCCTAAACCCTAAACCCTAAACCCTAAACCCTAAACCCTAAACCCTAAACCCTAAACCCTAAACCCTAAACCCTAAACCCTAAACCCTAAACCCTAAACCCTAAACCCTAAACCCTAAACCCTAAACCCTAAACCCTAAACCCTAAACCCTAAACCCTAAACCCTAAACCCTAAACCCTAAACCCTAAACCCTAAACCCTAAACCCTAAACCCTAAACCCTAAACCCTAAACCCTAAACCCTAAACCCTAAACCCTAAACCCTAAACCCTAAACCCTAAACCCTAAACCCTAAACCCTAAACCCTAAACCCTAAACCCTAAACCCTAAACCCTAAACCCTAAACCCTAAACCCTAAACCCTAAACCCTAAACCCTAAACCCTAAACCCTAAACCCTAAACCCTAAACCCTAAACCCTAAACCCTAAACCCTAAACCCTAAACCCTAAACCCTAAACCCTAAACCCTAAACCCTAAACCCTAAACCCTAAACCCTAAACCCTAAACCCTAAACCCTAAACCCTAAACCCTAAACCCTAAACCCTAAACCCTAAACCCTAAACCCTAAACCCTAAACCCTAAACCCTAAACCCTAAACCCTAAACCCTAAACCCTAAACCCTAAACCCTAAACCCTAAACCCTAAACCCTAAACCCTAAACCCTAAACCCTAAACCCTAAACCCTAAACCCTAAACCCTAAACCCTAAACCCTAAACCCTAAACCCTAAACCCTAAACCCTAAACCCTAAACCCTAAACCCTAAACCCTAAACCCTAAACCCTAAACCCTAAACCCTAAACCCTAAACCCTAAACCCTAAACCCTAAACCCTAAACCCTAAACCCTAAACCCTAAACCCTAAACCCTAAACCCTAAACCCTAAACCCTAAACCCTAAACCCTAAACCCTAAACCCTAAACCCTAAACCCTAAACCCTAAACCCTAAACCCTAAACCCTAAACCCTAAACCCTAAACCCTAAACCCTAAACCCTAAACCCTAAACCCTAAACCCTAAACCCTAAACCCTAAACCCTAAACCCTAAACCCTAAACCCTAAACCCTAAACCCTAAACCCTAAACCCTAAACCCTAAACCCTAAACCCTAAACCCTAAACCCTAAACCCTAAACCCTAAACCCTAAACCCTAAACCCTAAACCCTAAACCCTAAACCCTAAACCCTAAACCCTAAACCCTAAACCCTAAACCCTAAACCCTAAACCCTAAACCCTAAACCCTAAACCCTAAACCCTAAACCCTAAACCCTAAACCCTAAACCCTAAACCCTAAACCCTAAACCCTAAACCCTAAACCCTAAACCCTAAACCCTAAACCCTAAACCCTAAACCCTAAACCCTAAACCCTAAACCCTAAACCCTAAACCCTAAACCCTAAACCCTAAACCCTAAACCCTAAACCCTAAACCCTAAACCCTAAACCCTAAACCCTAAACCCTAAACCCTAAACCCTAAACCCTAAACCCTAAACCCTAAACCCTAAACCCTAAACCCTAAACCCTAAACCCTAAACCCTAAACCCTAAACCCTAAACCCTAAACCCTAAACCCTAAACCCTAAACCCTAAACCCTAAACCCTAAACCCTAAACCCTAAACCCTAAACCCTAAACCCTAAACCCTAAACCCTAAACCCTAAACCCTAAACCCTAAACCCTAAACCCTAAACCCTAAACCCTAAACCCTAAACCCTAAACCCTAAACCCTAAACCCTAAACCCTAAACCCTAAACCCTAAACCCTAAACCCTAAACCCTAAACCCTAAACCCTAAACCCTAAACCCTAAACCCTAAACCCTAAACCCTAAACCCTAAACCCTAAACCCTAAACCCTAAACCCTAAACCCTAAACCCTAAACCCTAAACCCTAAACCCTAAACCCTAAACCCTAAACCCTAAACCCTAAACCCTAAACCCTAAACCCTAAACCCTAAACCCTAAACCCTAAACCCTAAACCCTAAACCCTAAACCCTAAACCCTAAACCCTAAACCCTAAACCCTAAACCCTAAACCCTAAACCCTAAACCCTAAACCCTAAACCCTAAACCCTAAACCCTAAACCCTAAACCCTAAACCCTAAACCCTAAACCCTAAACCCTAAACCCTAAACCCTAAACCCTAAACCCCAAACCCCAAACCCCAAACCCCAAACCCCAAACCCCAAACCCCAAACCCTAAACCCTAAACCCCAAACCCTAAACCCTAAACCCTAAACCCTAAACCCTAAACCCTAAACCCCCCAAAACCCCAAAAAGATGCATCTTGTTTTTCTCTCTAGCCCCCCTTTTCCCTTTCTGGCGATTTTCTAAAAAATCCATAATTTTGATCATTTTTTCTTTTTGTTCTTTCTAGTTTTTGCATCTGTAATGCCCCCACCTCAATATCAAAGTCATTTCTTAAAAAAAAGTCGAATTTTTATGGAGGAAATAGTCAAAACTTGAGAAAAATTGTAACTCTTAATCAGGGATTTGGATCGAATATGAAAAGGAGGGCTTCTAATTCCCTTGTTGTTAAGAGTATTGGGCAGGTCAATGATTCGATAGATGAAGAAAGGAGAGTAAGTCAAGGTACTGATGAACAACCTTCTTTGGAGGAGATCCATAAATTATACTCTGTTTCTCGTTTGGGGAATACGGAGAAAAATTATGAGGATTTAAACATGGCAGAGGATGATGTTAGTGGTCAAATAGCTGATTTTAATGAAATCACAGATGCTTCTTCAAAACCAAATTCGCTATATGAAGGTTGGAGAGGGTCAAAATCTGAGGAGGCGGAGTATAATCATCAAAGCCTTCTAGCTGATGCTAATGCTACTGATCAAGGAATTATTAGGAGTGATGGGATTGAAATTCGGAAGGAATTGCAGGTGGATTCAGGGGGATATAAAACCCAGGGAAAAACTCAAGTCGAGATACAAGGGCAAATTTCCAAACCATGGGCTGCAGTTGTTCGACCTAAGGCCAATAAGGAGAGAATGAGGTTTCAATATCACTGCCCAGAAATTGACGGAAGCCGTGTAATAATTCGACCTCCTCTTAGTGTTGATTTGCAAGGTAGGAAGCCATGGGAAAAATGTTTGGTCGGATACTTCTTTGAAAAAAGGGTGGCATTTCATACAATGGACTTTCATGCTAAGAGGCGATGGGGGAATCGAGGACTGAAAGAAGTCATCATGAATGATGACGGATTTTTCTTCTTTAAATTTGATGAGGAAGAAGATTTGTTAGAAGTTTTAGAAGATGCAGTGTGTTTAATTGAGGGGAAACCTTTAATTTTACAAAGATGGTATCCTCATATAGTATTGTCTAAAGAAGTCCCTAAAACCATTCCTCTGTGGGTTAAAATTTACAATATTCCCCTACAATATTGGAATGCTGAAGGTCTTAGTCGAATTGGTAGCGGAATTGGGAATATTTTGTTGGCAGATGGGTTGACGGAGAGAATGTGCAGAGAAGCTTCTGGCAGACTTAGTTTTGCTAAACTTTTAATTGAGGTGGATGCGAACAAACCTCTCCAGGACCAATTGTTTGTTGCTATCCCTAAAGAAAATGGCCAAGAACCTCTAGAAGTTCGTCTAAGAGTGGAATATCCTTGGCGTCCATCATGGTGCCCAAACTGCTCTATTTTTGGTCATACGAGTCATGTATGTCCTCTTTCTAATGCAGTTCAAGAGAAAAAATTAAGGGAGGAGTTGGAAGCACAGAATGTGATGCTGAAAAAAGATGGTTTTGTTGAAGTTCATCGCAAAGGAAAAGACAAGATGGGTCAGAGATATGGACATCAAAAACAGGGCAATCCGATTCAGGGGCAAAAAAATTTTTCGAACAATAAGAGAAAACAAGTTAGTTTTCCTTACATAAATCGTGGTATTAATGTCAATAAGTCTTATATTGGTGATGAACAGCAGGGCTACAAGGGGGAAACCTCTGGGGTTGATAAGGAGGGTGAGAAAAGGGCTGGTGGAATTCTGCAAAAAAAGCAAAACGAAGAGAAGCAATTGAATATCAAAGCTGAATTTTTGAGAAATAAATTTGATGTGCTAGAAGGTGAAAAAACTGGACAGGTGGAGAATGAAGATTTTGTTAGTAAGAGTCTTAATTCGAGGTATGTGCAACAAGAGGTGGGAACTAATAATTTGGAGGGGGAGAACAGGTTGTTGAGTAATTCATTGTTTAATAATGAGTTTCGTAAAGGCAGTCTTCGAGGAGATAAATTTGGGACTCAAGAGAAAGATGAGATGTCGACCAGATTAAATGCTAGGGTATTGGAATTTATAGGTAAAGGCAGTAATTTGCCAGTCACTCAGATTGCTATGATGGAAGAAGAAATAGAAAACAGGGAGTCTAAATGGGATGGTTTTATAGTTCATTCAGGTCTTGGCAATTGCACTACTAATACAGAGGACGATGTGGAATCTGATGTGGGTGATATGGCTAGATTTATGGTTGAAGATAACACTTTAAATTTGTATCAACGGTCGGATGATGATCTGGATTATGACACCGAAGACAAGGAGCACGAACAGTTTGTGATCGCCCAAATGTCTGGTGGTAATGGTGGAGATGATATGGAGGTAGGTACTGCTAATAAGGTTTCCAAATGAGTAATATTTCTTGTTGGAATGTCCGTGGGTTTAATCAGCCCTTCAAAGTTAAAGAGATGAAAGAGATGATTAGGGAAAATAATATTGGGATTTGTGCAATTGTAGAGACCCGTGTTGCTAAAAATAGGGTGGGGGGTATTTTTAATAAGTTATTTAGGCGGTGGGATTGGTTTTCAAATGTTGAGAGTTGTTCAAAAAATTGTAGAATAGTTGTGGGTTGGGACCCAAACTGTTTTGAGGTGATGCAGTTGTTTGAGACAGAGCAAGTCATCCATTGTCTTGTTAAACAAATAAGCTCTCAAGAACATTTTTTTTGTTCGTTTATTTATGCTGCTAATGACCATATTCCTCGAAGGTTATTATGGCATTCTCTCATGGTGTTTAAGCAGCTGGTAAACGATTTTCCTTGGGTTGTTATGGGGGATTTTAACGCTATCTTGAAGGAGGAGGAGAGTGCAGGAGGTGCTGTTGGAAGTTCTCCGGCAATTTCTGAGTTTCGTGACTGTGTGTCGAAGATTGAAGTTATGGATATTCACTATTCGGGTATGAGGTTCACCTGTTCTGGTAGCCCTCATGGGGTAGGGGTGATCCGAAAATTAGATAGGGTGCTTGTTAATGATGCATACTTAAGAAAGTTCCCAATTCGAAAGCCAAATTTCTTGCTCCGAGGTCGAGTGACCATAGTCCTGCTGTTCTTGATATTGGTGTTTATGTATATTTAAAGAAGAAATCTTCCTTTAAATTTCAGAATTTCTTAGTGCACCGTAACAATTTTCTGGAATTAGTGAATAAAGGTTGGTCAGGTTATTGTGGAGGAGTCATGATGTATAGAGTTGTGCAGAAGTTGAAGCGATTAAAGCAGATTTTTCGATACGAAATTAAAGCCAGTGGCAATTTAAGTGTTAAAGTTAAGGAGTTGCAGTTAACTCTTGAGAGTATTCAGCTAGCTCTTGATTGTAACCCGTTTGATGAGGGTTTAAAAGCTGAAGAAGTTAGAGTGGCGAGAGATTACAGAACTGCGTCTCTGGAAGAGGAACACTTGCTTAAGCAAAAATCGAAGATTCATTGGTTGAAGGTGGGAGACCAAAATAACAAGTTCTTTCATAAAAGCCTTCAAGTTAAAAGGAATCGTAACCGCATTTCTTCCATTCTAAATGACCAAGGAATAGAAGTTGAAGGTGAGAGTATGATTCGACAGTTTGTTTCCTTTTATAAGAACCTTCTGGGCTCTAAATGTGAGGTGGATCGAATAGATAATCTGGAAGGTTATTTTGTTAAGAAAGTCCCTGCTGCCTTGTGTGACGGTATGGTCCAGATGGTCACGAACGATGAAATAAAATCTGTTATTTTTTCTATGGGAGATGACAAAGCTTCGGGGCCAGATGGTTTTTCTGCAAAGTTCTTCAAGAAGGCCTGGCCAACCATTGGGGTTGATGTGTGCAAGGCAGTGAGGGAGTTTTTTGTGTCTGGAAAACTTTTGAAGGAGGTAAATGCCACTCTTATTGCCCTTATTCCGAAAGTTGATCAACCGCTAAACGTTGGAGAATTTAGACCCATTTCCTTATGTAATGTGCTTTACAAATGCATTTCAAAAATTCTAGCTAATAGAATTAAGGATTGTCTTAATGTTATTGTTGATGAGAATCAAAATGCTTTTATTCCGGGTAGAAGGATAAGTGATAATATTTTGCTAACGCAAGAGCTTTTTAGAGGATATCATCGTCAAGAAGGGAAGCCAAGATGTGCTTTTAAAGTGGATATTCGAAAAGCTTATGATAGTGTCAATTGGGAATTCTTATTCTTGGCCCTTTATTTATTTGGTTTCCCGGATAAAATGGTGGGATGGATTAAAGAGTGTGTGTCTACCCCATGCTATTCTATCATTGTCAATGGGGAGGCCCATGGGTTTTTCAAAGCAGAGCAAGGCCTTCGCCAAGGAGACCCTTTGTCTCCGTATTTGTTCACGTTGGTTATGCAGGTTTTATCTATCATTTTGAAGAAAAGAATCTCAGAAGATGGGTTTTTTAAATATCATGCTAAGTGTGAGAAATTGGGAATTTCGCATTTATGCTTCGCGGATGACCTTTTCTTATTTTGTCATGGAGATCCTTGGTCAGTCCAAATTTTACAAGATTCGCTGGATGAGTTTGGAGCAGTTTCGGGGCTGTGGCCAAATGAGGATAAGAGCAGTGCCTTCTTTTGTCATGTTTCTAATGATAATAAAATGTTGATTCATAATATTATAAATTTTGAAGAGGGGTCTCTTCCAGTTAAATACCTTGGGGTCCCGTTAGTTACTACAAGATTATGGCATGCAGACTGTGCTGTGCTTATTGATCAAGTGAAGAGACAGATTCAGCAGTGGCAAAATAACTGGCTTTCCTATGTAGGTAGGTTACAATTGTCTTTATCAGTGCTAATGTCCATGCAAGTTTACTGGAGCTCGGTGTTTATTCTTCCGGTTTCTGTCTCAAATGCTATTGAAAAGCTGGTGAGAAACTTCATCTGGGGGGGCTCAGAGATGGCTCAGGGTAGATCCAAAGTAGCTTGGTATGATGTTTGTATGCCTAAAGATCAGGGTGGCTTGGGAATTCGTCCTCTTCGCATATGGAATAAGTCTCTTATGGCCTTCCACATTTGGAGTATTATTACGAGGAGGGAATCGCTTTGGGTAAAATGGATCCATACTTATCGAATGAAGGGAAGAAATTTCTGGAATTTAAAAGTTCCATGGGATGCCTCTATTAGTTGGAAACGGATCTTGGGTATTCGAGAGGAGTTTCGTAAATTCTTCGTAACTGATATTGGCAATGGGTTAGATACTTTCTTTTGGTACGATAATTGGATTTTAGATGGCCCATTAAGTTCTAGAATATCATCTCGAGACATAGCAATCTTGGATTCTGAGGGTTTGGCTAAAGTGTCTAATTTTGTGGTGGATGGCCGAGTGATGTTCCCAGAAGGTTTGTTTTCTAAGTGGCCTGAATTAAGAGCTAAGGTGGTGTTAACTTATGAGAGTAGGAAGGATACAATTCTATGGAGGTCGTGTAATGGGAAAAAGTCCAAGTTCAAATCGAGTGTGGTTTGGGATGATTTTAAAGAAGATCACCCTACAGTGGGTTGGAGAAATCTGATGTGGTTCTCAAATGCAATTCCAAAACATTCTTTTATTTTATGGTTGGCGGTGCGTGGTAAACTCCTAACTCAGGACAGAATGCAAAGTTGGCAAGGCGACGACAATGCAAGGTGTGCTTTCTGTAAGCAACAACAGGATTCTTTAAATCACTTATTCTTTGAATGTTTTTTCAGTAAAGAAATTAGTGGTTTCTTTAATCAGTTGGGTGTTGTGCTCCCTAGCCAGTATAATTGGGATGCCCTGGTGGTTTTTGCATCAGAAAAATGGAAAGGTAATTCTTTAGTTAACATTGTCAATAAGCTAGTGCTTGGAAGTCTAGTTTACTTCATATGGCAAGAGAGAAATCTTAGAATTTTTCAAAACCAACATCGGTCTTCAAGACAGGTGATATCTTGTATTGTTGAGACTGTTCGTTTGAAAATTATGGGTCTAAGGATCCGTAAGTCAAACAGGGTGTTCAACACTCTTCGTTTGTGGAATATTGCTTGGGATACCTCTGGGACTGGAAAAAATTTAAATGGATTGGGTCTGTTTGAGGCTATGTAAGTCAGTAGGTCTGGTTTTAGCTAGAAGGCTGTGGGGTTTGTGGTTTGTGCTTGCGAAGGTGGTTGTGTTGTGTATTGGTTTTGAGAAGATGCTGTTAATTTCTGGGATGCAGAGCTGCTTGCAGTGGGATCTGGTTCGATTTCCTTTCGATCCAGGGGATGGTTGGGGTTGGTTAAACTCTAATATTTACTTGCAGAGCACCTGCAATGGGGATTGTTGTAAGGAGCAGTTTGGTTTGTTTCTGGCGACTGATTTGAGGAGGTGCAGGAGGGATTTGTTGCTGGTTTTGTTTCGTTCAATTGCACATATTTATGCTCCTTCGATTTGTCATCTGGATAGAACTCTTCTAAGAGGTTTTCATGACTGGATAAACAATGAATTTTGGGGTCTTCCTGGTAGTGTTGTTCTCTGTTTCTGGGGTCCTTATTTGAGATGCTTTTTTGTGAGAAAAATTGCTTTTCTTTTTTTATTGAGGGGAGCATGCTATAGTACGTTTTGCAGTGAGCAGTTTGCATTGTGTCTAGGATTTTACTCGGGGTCGTGTTCTGGAGGGTCCAAGGATTTGTTCGCATTGCTGGAAGTTGTTTTTCTTATTTTTATTTGGTGCTCTCGGTTGGGGGTGGCAGAGTCGAGGTTTGAAGGTGTGTAGAGTATGGGCTCCAATTTTATATCAAGAATTTCTTTCAGCTTGTGGTTTTGGTTTGGGCTTCTTGGGCCTGGTAGCTTGTGGGTTTGTTGCAGCTCTTAGGTTTTTTTGGTTGTTCTTTTTGTGGGCTTTTTTTCTAGTCTGTTTTGAGTTTGTGCGGTAGTTTAAAACCAAACAATTGGCAAAATTTTCTTTTGTAGAAATTTTGTTTTTTGTTTAGTTTGTTGAGTTTTTTTTTCTATTTTTGTTTTTTTCCTTGGAGTTTGTTCCAATGGAGTTTTTTTCTTGGCCTTGAGTTTATGCTCTTGGTTTGTACATTTCTTTCTTATTTATAAAATTCCACGAGGCCAAGCCTCATTTACCCGGAAAAAAAAAAAACCCTAAACCCTAAACCCTAAACCCTAAACCCTAAACCCTAAACCCTAAACCCTAAACCCTAAACCCTAAACCCTAAACCCTAAACCCTAAACCCTAAACCCTAAACCCTAAACCCTAAAACCCTAAACCCTAAACCCTAAACCCTAAACCCTAAACCCTAAACCCTAAACCCAGTGGAAATAATAATTAGCAAAACTAGTCCGGGATTATTCGGCCCAATTTTCTGCTACATTCGTGTCCGCAGGTCGCACACGCGGAAAGCCCAAAGGCTTGCGAAGCCTCGAAATCCCACAATTTGCACCCCCCCTACGCGCCCGCGTAGGAGATGGTGCAACACTTAACCAACACAAGTGAACACTCCTCTTGTGTTGTACTATATAAAGCAAAGGAAACTCCTTTTCCTTTGCTATGTGGGACTTCAAACTTAACAACAAAATTTCCACTCTTAAGGGACCAACTTTGAGTAATCATAACTCATCCATCCCTTAGTCGTTTTGAGTGTTTAAATATACATTGGAAAGCTCTCGCGGAGGAGAACACTCTCCAAGCATGACTTGTTGCAAACACGCACACAAGGCACACTCAAATCGGAGCTCAAAATGACTCGACAATGTGGGTCTAAAACCCACATTTTCTAACAATCCCCCACATGGATGAGATTGATATCGTAGTAGCACACACCAGACAGACAGACACGGAATTTGATGTGGTGATAATTCTTCGATCAGATATAGCATACGATAGGTAGAGGTTTGCTCCTTGAACCTTCGCTTGAGTAAGCATACCGACCTTACTGGTAGACAGTGGAGGTTTGCTCTTTGAACTGTTCGACCGTTTGTGTAAGCGATGATATACTTATCACTATATCCTTTCTGACTCGTTCAGCTCTCATGATTATGTCCATTTTGGCCATGGAACATCGTCTTGGTTCTGCAGGAGTTTCTAAAGAGTTGTGCCTCGCAACTCTCCTTTGAAGCGGCCCCACTTCTCTCCCACATAGGTGATCTTTATACTTATAGAGTAACCCGCGTTTACTCAACTGAATTCCATGCGTTCTAACCTTGAACTCCATGTATTCACCGAAAGATCATTAAAAGCTCGAAAGCTTACCCTCGTACCTTACGGGTCTCACTGTTTCTCATCATAAGAACAGGCCAGGGGTTACCCCCACAGTGATTTGGTCATCATGATTTAGTTGGCCCATTGAACCAAGTTCTTGGGACCTCCAGTCAGCAATGGTTGGGTGTCCACCATGACGCCGTTAAGCAATAGGCTTAAGGCACATTCCTCTCGATGATTTGTCAACCAGTTCTCTTGATAACCCTTTGGTTAGCGGATCCGCAATATTATCCTTTGACGGTATAAAGTCAATAGTGATCATTCCGGTTGACATTAACTGTCTAATGGAACTATGTCGTCGTCGTATATGACGGGACTTTCCATTATACATTGTGCTCTGTGCTCTGCCAATAGCAGACTGACTATCACAGTGCAGTCCTATTGTAGTCACAGGCTTTTGCCATCTCGGAACATCCTCCAAAAATTGGCGTAAGTATTCTGCCTCTTGTGCGCATTTATCTAATGCCACAAACTCAGCTTCCATTGTGGACTGAGTTATAACTGTTTGTTTAGAGGATTTCCATGACACTGCTGCTCCAGCTAGTGTAAACACATAACCACTCGTAGACTTTAGTGCCTTCTTGCTAGATATCAAGTTTGCGTCAGTATAGCCTTCTAGTACTGCTGGATAACTACCATAATGCAAACCATAGTCTCGAGTTCCCCTCAAGTACTTTAGTACTCGTATGATCACTTTCCAGTGATCAGCTCCCTGATTACTCGTAAATCTACTCAACTTGCTAATTGAATATGCAATGTCTGGTCTTGTACAACTCATAAGGTACATCAGACTTCCAATTATCCGTGAATATTCCAACTGCGAGACTCCTACACCTTTATTCTTGGATAGATGTAAAGTCAAATCCATAGGTGTTCTCGCTATCTCAACATCATCCTTGAGAAATTTCTCAAGAATCTTGTCAACATAATGTGGTTGACTTAAAGCAAGACCCTCCGAGGTTCTAGAAATTTGAATTCCCAGAATTACATTTGCTAGACCCATGTCTTTCATGTCAAATCTTGCCTTTAACATGTCCTTAGTAGATTTGATCACCTTATCATTGCTACCGGCAATAAGTAGATTATCTACGTACAAAGTCATCATAACATATCCGTTTTCGTTATCCTTGTAGTAGGCGCAACTATCACATTCATTGATCTTGAAACCACTGGCTAACACAACCTCATCAAATTTCTCATGCCATTTCATAGGCGCTTGCTTCAAGCCATACAGTGATTTCACCAATCTACAAACTTTTCTTTCTTGTCCAGGGACAACAAACCCTTCAGGTTGTTCCATATAGATTTCCTCATCTATATCCCCATTTAGAAAAGCTGTCTTCACATCCATTTGATGTACAGTCAACTTTCGCATTGCAGCGATAGCAAACATCATCCTTATAGATGTTATTCTCGATACTGGAGAATATGTATCAAAGTAATCAAGACCATGTTGTTTCTTGTATCCTTTGATTACAAGTCTGGCCTTGTACTTATCGATGGTCCCATCAGGTTTCAACTTCTTTTTGAAAACCCACTTGCTACCTAGTGTTTTACTACCGGCTGGTAAGTCAACTAACTCCCAAGTATGATTCTGTAAGGTAGAATCTACTTCACTTTTGATGGCCTCTTTCCACATAGGTCCATCAGGTGATGTTACCGCTTCCCTATAGGTTTTCGGATCACCTTCTTCGAGCAAATAAGTCAGAAACTCTGACCCATAGGATTTCTCCTTCCTTTGTCTTTTGCTCTTTCTCACTACCCCCACATTTTTATCTTCACTTTCATCATTCTCATTGTCGTCTACTATAGACTCATGAGGTCGTTTAGACGTCGTAGGGTGTTCGACTCCAGGATTACAAGGAAATACATTCTCAAAGAATGACGCATTCCTTGACTCCATAATCGTATTCTTTTGAATCTCAGGAATCTTCGATTCATATACAAGAAACCGATATGCAGTACTATGTGGTGGATATCCGATAAAGATACAATCCATAGTTTTTGGACCAATCTTCACCTTCTTAGGTGCAGGGATCAGTACCTTTGCAAGGCACCCCCACACTTTCAGATTTTGGTAACTTGGTTTCTTTTCCTTCCACATCTCATAAGGACTTTTATCCTTATTCTTGCGAATCATCATATTTAAAATATGAGTTGCACTTAAGATGGCTTCCCCCCACATCGACTGCGAAAGTCCAGAGCTTAATAACATCGCATTCATCATCTCCTTGAGAGTGCGATTCTTCCTCTCAGCCACTCCATTAGACTGAGGGGAATATGGTGCAGTGACCTCATGGATTATACCATGTTGTGAACAGAATTCCCCAAAAGGTTCAACATATTCACCTCCACGATCACTTCGTATCGTTTTGATTTTCTCATTTTGTTGTGTCTCAACTTCTTCCTTATAGATTTTAAATTTATCTATAGTTTCGTCTTTGCTTTTAAGCAAATATACATAACAGTATTTTGTACAATCATCTATGAATGTAATAAAATACTTGTTTCCTCCTCTAGTTGGAGCAAATTTTAAATCACATATGTCGCTATGTATTAGGTCTAGCACCTTGGTGTTTCTTTGCACATGTTTAAACGATGCTCTTGTTAATTTTGCCTCAACACAAGTTTCACACTTATGTTTTGAATCAATATTTAATTTTGGTATGTAATCTTTTGCACTTAAACGTCGTAAAGTGTCAAAATTAACATGTCCTAATCTAGCATGCCATAAATTAGGAGACTCAATCAAGTAAGCAGAAGAATTCTTTATTTCATTATTGTCCTTAACGGACATCACATTGAGCTTAAAAAGCCCATCGGTTACATAACCCTTGCCTACAAACATACCATTCTTAGACAAAATAACTTTATCTGACTCTATTACAATACGAAATCCATGCTTATTCAACAAGGAACCAGACACAAGGTTCTTGCGAATATCAGGCACATAAAGTACATTCTTCAAAGTCATAAGCTTTCCAGAAGTCATCTTCAGAATCACCGTGCCTTCCCCTTCAATGGTAGAAGTTGCTGAATTCCCCATGTAAAGCTTCTCACCAGCATCAGAAGCTTTGAGGCTAAAGAAAACCGCCTTGTCCGGACAAACATGCCTTGTAGCTCCCTGATAGAGTGTATTTTATATATACTTTATAGGATTTTGTTCCCACATTTACCGTGCTTTTGCGAATAATCGTGTGGATTTAATGAGTTTTTGATGAGTTTGTTGCAGGGAATAAGCAATTGTCGAGTTGATATAAATCGAGCGTTATTCAATGATTTTATTGTATTTTTAACTCGAAGGAATGATTTTATGAAGTTGCAAGAGGAATTGTGGGATTTTGGATCGTTTCTAAGGATTTTGTATGCAAAAGAAGTGTTGGACAGATTGCACGAGGCGCAACAGTGCTCCAGAAGGCGCAACAGCGCACGTGAACAGTAGCATCGAGGCGCAGCAGCGCTCAAACCGGCGCAGCAGCGCCCGGTCACGGCCAGAAATTTCAAAATTGTTCCAGAAATTGTTTGGGTCATAACTTGAGTTCTAGACATCAGAATTGGGCGATCTTACAGCCCACGCGAAGACAACAGAATTATCTACAATTCAGAAGTGGTCCAATATCAGTATTCCAAAGGGATCAGCCCAGAAACAGGCCAGAAAATACAGCAGCTTCTAGAAATTCGATTTGAAGTGGGAAACTTCCATAATTCCAATCCTAATCAACATGGAAACACTAGGGGCGCTAGGAACATTCTAGAGGGCTGTGTTAAGCGTGGAAACTTGCAATTCTTACTTCTATTCAAGCTTGAAAACTTGCCATCTCATAATCCAAATTTTTTATCCCTTTTCTTACTTGTAATGTAATTCCTATTATTTCCTGTTGGGCCTTTTTAATTAAGGCAAGTACTTAGACTTGTAACACTATAAAAACTCATCTAGGTGATTGATTTGGGGATGGAAAAAAAAATTATTGTACATAACTTGTATATTCTAGTATAGAGAGATTGGAGATAGCTTTTCACTTTTCTTTGGAGATTGAAGGTTTTTCTCTATTCTTTATAAGATTATGTGTTCATATTATATCTCTTGTTTTATTATTTTAATTATGTATGAGTAGATAATTAATCTGGGGTTAAGTAGAACCCTAGTTATGATTGATGTGTGATTTTCCCAATTCCCCCAATTTGATTGTTTATTTGCTCTTGCTTATTGAGTTGTTTTAATTAACAATTACATGTCAGACGTGATTATGTTTATTGTTTGAACCAATATCTAATTATCAACGAGCGTTGGATTTAGATGGTTGTGATTTATCCATTGAGGACATGAACTTCTCCATGAGAATAGGTAGAACGGATTGTTAGGAAGTTAGGGTGTTGTGATTAATGTCTCTAAATTGCATGATACCATGAGAGTAGGCTTGATTGTATTTTAGAGAAGCCATTAATACTCGAGAGAGGTTATTGGTAATTTATAGGGCGCACCTTTCCTGTTGAGTATTATACGATTGATTGGGGAGGGAATTCACGATTGCATTAATTCATGCTAGTGGGGATACTTAATTCTGGATGTTTTAGTTAATTGATTAATTGCATTAGTATAAAATTAGTTTAATAATCTTTGATATTTTATTGTGTTACTTGCTTGGCTGAATTGAATCGAGAACAACTGGTGATTGACACGTTTGTCTCTGTGGGATCGACTCTGACTTACCCTACTACATAGTTAGAAGGATTTGTTAGATATTATTATTTGATAGGCACGCGACAGCCTTGTCACTTCCGTATCAATCCACCATTCCCTCGGATTAGAGCCAACCAGGTTCACCTCAGAGACCGTAGACAGAGGTCTATGTCACCCATCTCCTTAGAGATATCATCGACCATGTTTGCTTCCTTCTTCTTGTTAGGCTTCTTAGGCTTCCTACACTCAGAAGACCTATGACCCACTTTGTCGCAGTTAAAGCACTTCCCTTGAAACTTCGTCTTCGAAATTCCTCCCTTAGGTGCCAACTTTGCCCCTTTACCAGAATTGTTCTTCTTGGGCTTATGTTCTACCATGTTTGCCTTTTCAGTGGCAACATTCATCTTCTTCTCGGATCCCCTATTGTCTTCTTCAATACGAAGTCTAACGATCAGATCCTCCATAGTCATCTCCTTTCGCTTATGCTTAAGGTAGTTCTTGAAATCTTTCCATCCAGGTGGCAGCTTGTAAGAACCCCAAATTTTGGATATAATTTGTAAGAACCCAGATTTTTGGTACTAATTAAAACTTTTTATTATGTATTGGAGTATGAATGTATCAATGGGTTAATAGATGGATATTGAATGGATTCGGATTCAATTATCATATGCCATGAAGAATGGTATTGGTTGACAACTTATATAAGAATTATCTATCTCCTAGGAAATTAAGAGGTGGCAATTCCAATGAAGAAGATTATTCTTATGTCATCCAAATCGATATCTGTTATTAGTCCGGTGGTTCCGTAAAAGGGTTAAGGAATGTTCGAAAGAGAAGCGGGACATTTGTATAAACCGAGAGAGTAAGTAAAGAAAAATGGATGAATAGTGTTTTTGGTGGGAATGAGAATATTATGAGACGACACTATATAGAAGTACCCGGAATGGATTTTTGAATTCGTATTAGTGATTCGAGGGGAAAATAAGTGTATGTAAAAGCTGTCGGATTCTGAAAAACAGCATTTTTATTTTCTCCGAGAATTCCCTGGACACTGATAGACTTAAGGATTTAATGAGAGGATTTAAGGAATTTAAATTCGAGAGTTACCAAGAAAGATGGAGAATGGTATTATAAATGTTAAGAAGGTTGTCAGTAAAACCCTAACTAGAAACGAATGAGTTATTCCTCCGAACGATCAATGAATTGAGTAATAAACGGACAAGGAAACAAGCAAGGAATCAAGATACATGCATGTGCTAGTGGATAACATCAAGTAACCAAGCTAGTTACAAGTTAACTAGCATCATTAGAAAACCAACCAAGCACTTAGCTTACAACACACACCTTGCCACAAGAATGCAACACTTGTCCACTTGATTAGCTCATCCATGACCAAAGCACTTTATTAAAGTGGCTTTATGCAAGATATTATCAACAATAATTCATTTAGACTAGATGAGATCAAAGACAAGCCAAGCAAACTCCATTCTCTCCATTTCTTCAAAACTGCCCAGCAAGAATAGCCATGAAAGAAAAATTCATATCTCAAAATCTAGAGCTTCTAAAATCACCAAATTTTGACCAAAGCCTCTCCACACCATGTGTAAGGTTCGTTCAAAATTTCATGGCCAACAAAGTAGTATAGCCTAGTCAAATCCATGCTCAAAGTTGGGGCAACAAATCTGACCAGTTTCTGTCCAGTGGGAAAAACGGGTTCAAAACCATAGCTGCGAAGCTTCAAGTTAGATGATATAGGACTCAAAACAAAGCTTATGAAGAGGCCAAGATGTGGTAAAAATTTGAGAGCCAAACTCTTATTTTTCGATTTTCTATGATTTTTACAAAAGTGATGATGAATAGTAACCCTTAGAAACTAACTTTGATTTCTTGTTTTGTTTGGATGATCTAAGCTTTGTTGAGGCTATACAAGGACTATAACAAGCTTAGTAAGGCTAGGACACTCTCCAAGGAAGGTATAATCCTAAAGAACCCTAGATCTTATTTTAAGATTATGTATGTTTTTGGTGGATTTTAGCATAGTTATGACATTAGTGTTATCATGAGCATGATCTTGTAGTTGGTTTGACCATATGATGATTATGATGGTGAAGAGTAATATTCCTGGACTTGTTGAGATGTATAACATGTGTATAAGATGTATGGATGCCCGGTGTGGCTTGGTTGTGTTGAAAACAATTTTGAAACGTTCGATTTATAGCCGTCGTAATGCCCGATTTTCATTAGACCTTAGTAATTCGTGCATAACAGTTAGGTTAAATTTCTGACCTTAATGGATACATGACCTAACCTTATAGATCTCGAGTCATAGATCGCTTTGCGAAAGAATCGAATCATTCCGACTTACGGTTTAGGAGTTATGGCCGACTTAGTAAAAGTTGTTCGAAACCGTAACTACAAGTTCGTTATTAAAATTGAACCTCGGTAAATTATGAAAGTTTGTGACGAATCATGGTAATTAAATATTAGAGGTCATGAGGAAGATTTGAAAGAAAACCACATGTCATTTGGATCGTTTTTCGATTTTATAAAAATGTTCAAGTCGAGGTTAAATATAAATGAACCCCTAAAATGGATACTTGGTTATAACTTTGGTAAAACACTTAGAAAATGGGCGATAAAACTCGAGGTATAATCTTGGTTCGTAAACGACCGACCTTAGGACTTACCCGGCTTAAGTATATGTCAAGTGTTAGTACAATGACATGTCTTAATAACGAACAAAAGTCGGATCGTATCGGTAATAAAAAGAGTTATACAAAAGGGTGCATAACGAGATAACTTGAAAGCGTGTTTCGACTTAAGTAAAGTTATACGTAACCTTCTAAAGAAGTGTTAGGTGATTAATCTCGAATATTCTGACTGTTTATAGAACACCGAGCTGAACCGGGACACGCTACCTCTACCCACACCCGACTACCAGGCAAGTGTTCAAACCTTTGAACCTGTTGTTGTGATAATATATGTATATGATATCTGTTTTACATATGCCATCGCATGCATGCCTGTTTCCAATTATATTGTGACTCTGGTTTTTTTGTGATACTTGTTCCCTGAATTGATATTGGCTTATAGACTAGATACGATTTATCAGTAATAAGCCGGATTGTTTTGGTAAGACCCTTAGCGAAGGGCATATGATATTCATTCTAAATATAGACCGGGAGTCGGTATTTTGAGTTATAGATAGTCGTGGAAACCCGGAGGGATTCCAACGACAGATTATTATTTATCGAAGGAAGGTTATTGTTAAACGTTATTATATTCCATAAAGTATCAATTACTTGGAAATATTTCGAGGAATGTTATTCGAGTATTATCTTAGTCGAGAGATAATAAATGAATGTTAATTTTGAATATTCATTTAGAGTTGATATTTAATGAATATTATTTTGATATTCTTTAGAATGTTATTTATTAAATGAATATTACTTTCGAATATTCATTTAAGGTTTTATGTACTTAATGAATATTAATTTAAAATATTCATTGGAAGTCTTATTTACTTAAGGAATATTATTTCGATTATTCCTTTAAAGTTTTGATTACTAAATAAATATTATTTGGATATTCATTTAGAAGATTATTTATTAAATGAATGCTATTTGGATTTTCATTTAAAAGAGTAAATATTAAATGAACATTATTTTCAAATATTCATTTAAGGTTCGACTTATTTATTGAATAATATTTTAAATATTTATTGGAGTTTAATTATTTAATGAATATTATTTCGAATATTCATTTAAGGAGGGATTTATTTATTAAATAATTCCATATATTCATTCGAGGATTACTTACGAGCAATATTATGAGTTAATAATATTCCATAATTATTATTGAGTAAATAAATATTCTTGGAATATTTATTTAATCCTTTTAAAATTCTTTTTAAAATAATTTATATTATTCGGAGATTACCTTCCACCTCCAGATATTATGTAAAATATTTCGGAGTCTTTTTACGACTATTTTATCAAGGAATGGTTCCCAACTCTTTCTTTTTCATTTAAATCTATCTTAAAAGGATTTAAATGCTCGCTCAAACTTCCATATTATAGGGGAACCTACTTGAGCAATGTTATTTATCTTGTTGACTTCCGATCATAATTTATCCTCTTCACTCGCAACTTGGTTGCTATGGACTCATTAAGTCTGTGTTTACCTTCTCATCTTTCGAGGGGTAAGATTATTGGAACAAGTTGATGTTCGTTACCAAGCAATAGCTTGGAAGTTATTGGTGAATTTTCCTTTCCAACTAGATACGACTACTTTGTAGAGTCTTATCAACAAGTATTATACTTGGGGAAAGGGGGACGAACGTTACATTCAGAATCATGAATTCTATTGGAACTAGGAGTCGTGCAAGAGGCCGAGTAGCGCCGGTCCATCCCCTTTGGCCCAACCGTTGGCCTGGGAGAGCTAGTAAGGCGGTAGACAAGTAAAGCCGTCAGTTCTTCCTTCTACCGGTAGTAAATCTAATTTGAGCTGTACGATCTTGACTGATCATCAAGATTGGAACAGCGGGCGCGGTGAATACTCCATCATTGGTTCATCATCCAAACTTATTTATTTCCTGCAACATGATTACTGTTGGCAGAGCTGGAAAAGTGTTCGTAACTGGAATTGCAATATTTTCCTTGCAAGTTCCTCTTTATAATATCTTGCTTATTTTCGACATAGCAGATATTCCCTCATATATTTACATTTTGAGTTACCTTGTAACTTCATCGTTCATATTATACTGGCATCATTTCCGTAAATGCATGGCATATGGTTTGAAAGATACTTTTGAACTGTTATATATTATCGTTCAGTTAAATATTATTGTTGGTGGGCTATTGCTCACCCTTGCTTTATTATTATATCACAACAACAGCTAGACCAGATGACTCGCACAAGGCGCACTCAATGCTGGCGAGGACGATGAGACTACCAGAGCCGAAGAGAAAGCTATTGGTAGGATAGATTTATTCTTTCAGTACCAAGTATATGGTCTAGTATGACTCATGTAAATGGATGGCAAAGAGTATGTATTTATATTAAAATTCTTTTGGGTTGTAAGAACTCATAATGTGTTTAATAAAATTTGGTTGTTACTCTGATTTCATCTCTGGGACTATAACGGGTGTGTTTTATGTTATTGTTTTGGGTCACAAGGTTGTAATTTAATATTTATGTTGAACTGTGGATGGGAATTGAGACGGTAGCGACCAGATCCCTGACCCCGGATCTAGGGGTGTTACAGAAGTGGTATCAGAGCGTACGTTATAAACCCCAGAGATGAGGCGACGTTAAAACAATAAATTCACTAAGATAACAAGAACTCTTGCCAAGTTCATAGTCGGACTACTTAATGTAGTGATGACCTATAAAACTCTTATGGGAACTATTAAGTATCATGATAGTAACTTAGCTCGATATCCCATCGACAAGTAAGGCAACAGACCTTGAGGCATACGAGCAGCAGCGCGATGATGCTTTATTATATGTTGAAGATCAGCGGGTAAATTCAATAGAGTACCCTACTGGAGACCCGGAAGAGGTTCCAGCAGATAAGGAAAATCTTGTTAGGATAAGGAGCTTACCCTCGAAGAATGAGGGCTGTAGCCAGAAAGACTGAGATGATTAAGGTATAGAGCTCAGAAAAGTGGGCATAAAGAACTAAGCTATTAGCAAGAGAACTGAAGATTCATGTTGGATTCGTGGCTGGACTACTGGAGGTAGTACCAGCAAGTAAGACGGATTGGAAGAATTACTTGAGATCTTATACGGGAATAGATGAGAATCATTAGAGACTTTCATATTAACGAAAAGAGTGCTAGAAGGATGTATGATTATCAAAGGCATCGATATAAGGCGAGGAACAGAGTCCCTAGGAATAGTTGAGATGAGGCAGTAAGTGCCATATCATTTGATAAATGAATAAGTATGAATATTGTCAGTAATAATTCGCCATGAGAAGGCAGATGTCATAGGTTGTAATTTATGGAACCAAATTGAGGTTGATGAAGTTGTTTTATTCAAGAAAATGTCCATTTTATGAATGAATCAGTTAGAAAGTGAAAACATTGGAAAGTGACAGCATGATTGGATAAAGTTATATAAGGAAGTAGTAAGCAAGACAATGATCTCAGAACCTATCGGAAGATAAGACCAGTGAGTCAAGATGAACTCGTAATGAGACTATTGTCAGAGACTAAGTATAGGGTTAATTTAACTCAGTGAAATGATGAACCAGAAACGTTAGATGCATGTGACTCAAAGGAATATTAAATTCTTTCTTTTCTTTGAATGGATTATAATAGTTACCTTAAGTTTACTCCGACGCGGAATTATAACGGATCAAGTAATACGATCAGCAGTTAAAGAGAAAAATGTGAGAAAATCTTCCTGGAGCTAAAAGATGAAATTGGTAATGACTAAGAGTTGGCATTGTTTAATGGAAAAAGGGAGACTTTGTGCTTCCAACGACGCTTCGCATAAAAGATTAGGATGTGTGCTTGCGCAGCACGACAAAGTACTTACGGATGCATTCGGACATCATGGTTCACCAGGTTCGGATGGCCTTAGTAGTGCCAATTTTTGTGGAACAACCAACTCCGACGGTAATGTTCCTTCTGAGACTGGTAGTCAGGTAGACTGACACTTGGTAATATTGAATATCAGGACGTATAGGTATCAGGACGTTGTGACAAGTTTCGGTTTAAAACTGTTAATTCCCTTCTAAGGGATGTATATAATTGGTTCCTCTCCAGGGGTTAAATTTCCAACCCGATGACGATTATATCGTTAATTATGACTGCTTACAGTTCTACCTACTAGGAGGTTCATAGAACTATTCTTCAGGTTTCGAAACTGGTCTCCTTAGTGTTACCAGTCGATGGATAGATTGACCAAAATTTCCCTAATTCTGGGAAGAACTTCAACGAATTTTGGCAAACCTTGTCTTTCTGATTATCAGAGAACATCATGGAAGAGAGTAGAAACTTGGGAAAACCCCGTGAATTGGGTAAGGTAGCCGCTACATGGGTTGGTGGACAGACCCCGGTTATCGCGATTGATTGTAGAAATACAATGATGAAGTGAGATTGGACGAAAATAGGAAATGTAAGTAAGAAACCAGCCGGACTGAGAAACTCCGAGATTGACTTAAGTGAAAAGGCTGTTATGCCAGGAATGGTAAGCTTGCGTGGCACGTGGTAGTGATAAGAATAGTTGAAAAGATAAAAATAGAGGAAAGGTGACCAGAGACGGTGCCGAGAAGTCGATTAAGACTTATATGGAATAAAGTTTTGGAAAGGTAGAAAGGTATCAAAGTAGAAGGCACTATGCCAGCAATTGCTAGAAAAGTAATGCTAAATTAGCCAACCCCTAAAATCATATATAATTTTAGTGTGGCCAGTTGAGGGCAAGTCACAAAGGATTATCAAGTGACTAGACCAGCAATGAAAGAACAAAGCAGGGTTGCTTCTAAGAAAGCACCGACTGCAAGGCCTTCTGATATAAAGGAAACATTAATGAGATCGTAGGAATCTTCTGCTGAACAGCCCATGTTTTGATTGGGAATTCACTAGACCATTTTGGGATGGGGTCACCCATACTAAAGTGACTCATGTGTATATGGTTGTCCAAGATTACGAGTAAAATGGAAGTATAGTGACTTGAGATGTATGATGTTAGGGTATCGTGAATACCATGAATATATTATGACGGAGGAAAGTAAACAATGAAGGTATATGAAGAGAGTATAGAAATGGTCAGAAATTGAACAGTATGCTGTAGGAACTTTCTCTGAGGCAAGTACCTTTGCGAAGAACGATAAGCACTAGGAAATTCACGTTGAACTCGACCAATATCTTTCAGAACATCCTTGCTACCATTAACAAGTTCTGTAAAAGAGCAGATAGACCTACGTTGTCTTTTGGAAGGTTAAATAGGTTGACCACTATCTGAAAGAAGAAATTAGCAGTAAGCTACCGATCGATTATCAAATAAGAATGATTGAAAAGAGACCCTTATTAAGGATACATGATTTGATTGCCAATTATAGGATGCAGGAATTCCTTGGCAGTTGAATTAAGGATAAGATATCCATAAAGTAAGGCAAACCCTGGGGAATGTACAAGGGATGGCACTAACCCTAATAAAGACATTGTGAATTCAGATGATATGAGTTGGATTTGCTAAGGCAACAATGACCTGTACAGATTATTAAAAAGAGTTCTGGAAAGAACAGAGATAGAATTATTAGGGTACTGATCAAAGACGTTTTGATATACCCTGTACCTAGAAAATACAGGAGGAATGATGAGGACGACCTAAGAAACCTTACAAGGAAAAGCTAATATTCTGAGTTTCCAACTAGAAGTTTGGAAGAGAATGTAAGACACAATAACAATATACCAGATGATGCATGTATGAAACCCTGAGGGAGTATGGATTGAACCTATAAAGGTTGAGATTATCCTAAGATAAGGAAAGAACTAAGAAAAGAAGTATCCTAAGTAGGATTGGGAATAAACGTGATAAAGTTCCCACGGGTAGTTGGAAGGAATGACTTATGGAAAAAGACTGATAAATATATTTTTCTCCTTCAGCAGAGCTTAAGGGAGAATGCTTTCACCCAACAGTGATGAGAATGAGGTAAAAAAAAAATTTGAATTGAAATGTATCCGGAGAACAAGGATTACCAGAAATTACTATTATTAGGAAAGGCCAATGAGGTGGCCGACAGTCTAAGTATAAAGGAATAATTACAAATGTTCATACCGAAGAAACAGAATAATATTTGGAAGGACCTTGAAGGTCATATCGGAATGGAGGAATTTACATTCCTTCTGATGATTGTGCAAGAATCGATGGTAATAGTAGTTTAAGTAAAGATTCGATTCCTGATGGGTCTTAAGCATATTACATACCTTAGAAGGTCCCGTTTTGAGGCAAACCAGGACCATGATACAAAAAAAAAATTGACGAAGTAAACCATTAAGTTTCCAGTCTTTTATGGAAGATGCATGAGTGATAGTTTCATCAACCTGACTTAGGTGCGATGCTTGAAACTCTTCTGCAATTTTATCTACTTCATGTAATATCTACATCAAGTTCAGGAAGTGTTCCTTACGGATAAGGAATAGTGATTACTTTGTCTCCCTAAAGGATTGAAACCCGTACGGTTAGCTATTAAGGCACTACGTAAGCAACAAGCGATGGTGATTCTTCTAAGAAAGTAGATGACAACGTAAAGATAAAGAAAGTGCTGCTATTGATAAGCTAAATGGCATGTTGATGAATGACAAGCAAGTTTGTGTTAGTGTACTTCTGCACAAACAAGATAGAGAATATGAGGTTGATGATTCATGATGCTAAATGTATTCCCGTGGAAAAAAATTAATGAGACTTAGAGAGAAGGGCAGTTGAGCCCGAGACTTATTAGGCCACCTGAGGGTTTAAAGTGTTCGGAAGGTGGCATTCGAGCCAGTTTTACCCCCAAAGCTTATAGCATGGCAGTAACGTGTTTCTTGTGGCAAAGCTACACCAGTAAAATGCAGATGCTCAATAGATGATAAGAGTGCGAGCAGGTAGGTGTACGACCTGGTCTGACTTACGAAAGACAACCTGTGAAAAACCACGGGTAGAAAAGAATAAGTGATGAGAAACAAGTTGACAGAAGTAGATTATATTGGATCTAGCTAAAGAAATCGGCCAGATTCATTTCGGAGGTTTTAAATTTGAAATAATGTGATGATTATAGAGTAAATGTGACGGGATACCAATAAGGAGGTGCCAAGTGCAAAAGATGCCTCAATAAAGAGATGAAGGTGGAAGTAAATAACAGAGGTAAATAAATATCAGATAATAAGAAGGATGTGATTGATAAAGAAAAGACTGGGAAAGCATCTATGGAATGTGAAGTAAGGAATGTTATGAATGGATTAATAAATGGGTTTCTGATGAATTATCGGGATGACAACCTGATAGTGTTAATATAATAGATATGAAAAGCTAGTAGCGTGACATGGAATGTCAGTAACAATGATGTCCAGCGAGAAACCTAAGATTTAACCTGAGAGGTTGAAAGATTTTTCCAAAAGTGTTGCTAAGATTGAACCAGAGTATAGGTCCATAGAATAATGGACAAAACAGCAAGATATGTTGACACGTGAAATTGCGATCAAATGGTATTGGATATAATCATGATTATTTTCTTCTTTGATGAACCTCTATAGTTCAGAGGTAAATTCTGAGTATGATATTTTAAAAAAAAAAATTCTATAATCCTTTAGAATTCTTTTCTTTTCTTCTCTCTTATTCATCTTCTTTATGAATTGAGAAGAACAACCCTTTAAGGAGGGGAGGTACTGCTACGTGACTATCTGTCTATGTGATAGAAGTCTAAGTGGAATACCATAACTTGTTTAATTGCTTGTCAAGTACTAAAGGCTGGTCCCCTTCTGTACTAACTATGCAATATAACAAATGTTCAATTGATCATAGTGATCTCTCAATAAATCTTTCCACTTCTCTATATTGATCGAGATTACGAAGATTAAGGCGATCAGGAAATGCATAGTGCGAGTAAGGTTATCTCCGAATTCGCAATGCGATAGTGATACCGATGTCACTGTAGATACCAATAAGGGTGATATTATATGAATGAGTAAGAGCAGAACCAGGATAATGTGATGTGCAAAAGTAGAAAAGTTGATAAAAAGGAAAAAGAGAGTACTGTAGCACTACGGAGATGTGCTGTAAACGGGTTGAAATGATTAAGGATCAACCGAGGACTGGAAAGCTAGATGACAAACAAGAACCCGATTGTTTCCTACCTGATTCCGGGACGGAATCCTTTTAAGGAGGGGAGACTGTAAGAACCCCAAATTTTGGATATAATTTGTAAGAACCCAGATTTTTGGTACTAATTAAAACTTTTTATTATGTATTGGAGTATGAATGTATCAATGGGTTAATAGATGGATATTGAATGGATTCGGATTCAATTATCATATGCCATGAAGAATGGTATTGGTTGACAACTTATATAAGAATTATCTATCTCCTAGGAAATTAAGAGGTGGCAATTCCAATGAAGAAGATTATTCTTATGTCATCCAAATCGATATCTGTTATTAGTCCGGTGGTTCCGTAAAAGGGTTAAGGAATGTTCGAAAGAGAAGCGGGACATTTGTATAAACCGAGAGAGTAAGTAAAGAAAAATGGATGAATAGTGTTTTTGGTGGGAATGAGAATATTATGAGACTACACTATATAGAAGTACCCGGAATGGATTTTTGAATTCGTATTAGTGATTCGAGGGGAAAATAAGTGTATGTAAAAGCTGTCGGATTCTGAAAAACAGCATTTTTATTTTCTCCGAGAATTCCCTGGACACTGATAGACTTAAGGATTTAATGAGAGGATTTAAGGAATTTAAATTCGAGAGTTACCAAGAAAGATGGAGAATGGTATTATAAATGTTAAGAAGGTTGTCAGTAAAACCCTAACTAGAAACGAATGAGTTATTCCTCCGAACGATCAATGAATTGAGTAATAAACGGACAAGGAAACAAGCAAGGAATCAAGATACATGCATGTGCTAGTGGATAACATCAAGTAACCAAGCTAGTTACAAGTTAACTAGCATCATTAGAAAACCAACCAAGCACTTAGCTTACAACACACACCTTGCCACAAGAATGCAACACTTGTCCACTTGATTAGCTCATCCATGACCAAAGCACTTTATTAAAGTGGCTTTATGCAAGATATTATCAACAATAATTCATTTAGACTAGATGAGATCAAAGACAAGCCAAGCAAACTCCATTCTCTCCATTTCTTCAAAACTGCCCAGCAAGAATAGCCATGAAAGAAAAATTCATATCTCAAAATCTAGAGCTTCTAAAATCACCAAATTTTGACCAAAGCCTCTCCACACCATGTGTAAGGTTCGTTCAAAATTTCATGGCCAACAAAGTAGTATAGCCTAGTCAAATCCATGCTCAAAGTTGGGGCAACAAATCTGACCAGTTTCTGTCCAGTGGGAAAAACGGGTTCAAAACCATAGCTGCGAAGCTTCAAATTAGATGATATAGGACTCAAAACAAAGCTTATGAAGAGGCCAAGATGTGGTAAAAATTTGAGAGCCAAACTCTTATTTTTCGATTTTCTATGATTTTTACAAAAGTGATGATGAATAGTAACCCTTAGAAACTAACTTTGATTTCTTGTTTTGTTTGGATGATCTAAGCTTTGTTGAGGCTATACAAGGACTATAACAAGATTAGTAAGGCTAGGACACTCTCCAAGGAAGGTATAATCCTAAAGAACCCTAGATCTTATTTTAAGATTATGTATGTTTTTGGTGGATTTTAGCATAGTTATGACATTAGTGTTATCATGAGCATGATCTTGTAGTTGGTTTGACCATATGATGATTATGATGGTGAAGAGTAATATTCCTGGACTTGTTGAGATGTATAACATGTGTATAAGATGTATGGATGCCCGGTGTGGCTTGGTTGTGTTGAAAACAATTTTGAAACGTTCGATTTATAGCCGTCGTAATGCCCGATTTTCATTAGACCTTAGTAATTCGTGCATAACAGTTAGGTTAAATTTCTGACCTTAATGGATACATGACCTAACCTTATAGATCTCGAGTCATAGATCGCTTTGCGAAAGAATCGAATCATTCCGACTTACGGTTTAGGAGTTATGGCCGACTTAGTAAAAGTTGTTCGAAACCGTAACTACAAGTTCGTTATTAAAATTGAACCTCGGTAAATTATGAAAGTTTGTGACGAATCATGGTAATTAAATATTAGAGGTCATGACGAAGATTTGAAAGAAAACCACATGTCATTTGGATCGTTTTTCGATTTTATAAAAATGTTCAAGTCGAGGTTAAATATAAATGAACCCCTAAAATGGATACTTGGTTATAACTTTGGTAAAACACTTAGAAAATGGGCGATAAAACTCGAGGTATAATCTTGGTTCGTAAACGACCGACCTTAGGACTTACCCGGCTTAAGTATATGTCAAGTGTTAGTACAATGACATGTCTTAATAACGAACAAAAGTCGGATCGTATCGGTAATAAAAAGAGTTATACAAAAGGGTGCATAACGAGATAACTTGAAAGCGTGTTTCGACTTAAGTAAAGTTTTACGTAACCTTCTAAAGAAGTGTTAGGTGATTAATCTCGAATATTCTGACTGTTTATAGATCACCGAGCTGAACCGGGACACGCTACCTCTACCCACACCCGACTACCAGGCAAGTGTTCAAACCTTTGAACCTGTTGTTGTGATAATATATGTATATGATATCTGTTTTACATATGCCATCGCATGCATGCCTGTTTCCAATTATATTGTGACTCTGGTTTTTTTTGTGATACTTGTTCCCTGAATTGATATTGGCTTATAGACTAGATACGATTTATCAGCAATAAGCCGGATTGTTTTGGTAAGACCCTTAGCGAAGGGCATATGATATTCATTCTAAATATAGACCGGGAGTCGGTATTTTGAGTTATAGATAGTCGTGGAAACCCGGAGGGATTCCAACGACAGATTATTATTTATCGAAGGAAGGTTATTGTTAAACGTTATTATATTCCATAAAGTATCAATTACTTGGAAATATTTCGAGGAATGTTATTCGAGTATTATCTTAGTCGAGAGATAATAAATGAATGTTAATTTTGAATATTCATTTAGAGTTGATATTTAATGAATATTATTTTGATATTCTTTAGAATGTTATTTATTAAATGAATATTACTTTCGAATATTCATTTAAGGTTTTATGTACTTAATGAATATTATTTTAAAATATTCATTGGAAGTCTTATTTACTTAAGGAATATTATTTCGATTATTCCTTTAAAGTTTTGATTACTAAATAAATATTATTTGGATATTCATTTAGAAGATTATTTATTAAATGAATGCTATTTGGATTTTCATTTAAAAGAGTAAATATTAAATGAACATTATTTTCAAATATTCATTTAAGGTTCGACTTATTTATTGAATAATATTTTAAATATTTATTGGAGTTTAATTATTTAATGAATATTATTTCGAATATTCATTTAAGGAGGGATTTATTTATTAAATAATTCCATATATTCATTCGAGGATTACTTACGAGCAATATTATGAGTTAATAATATTCCATAATTATTATTGAGTAAATAAATATTCTTGGAATATTTATTTAATCCTTTTAAAATCCTTTTAAAATAATTTATATTATTCGGAGATTACCTTCCACCTCCAGATATTATGTAAAATATTTCGGAGTCTTTTTACGACTATTTTATCAAGGAATGGTTCCCAACTCTTTCTTTTTCATTTAAATCTATCTTAAAAGGATTTAAATGCTCGCTCAAACTTCCATATTATAGGGAACCTACTTGAGCAATGTTATTTATCTTGTTGACTTCTGGTCATAATTTATCCTCTTCACTCGCAACTTGGTTGCTATGGACTCATTAAGTCTGTGTTTACCTTCTCATCTTTCGAGGGGTAAGATTATTGGAACAAGTTGATGTTCGTTACCAAGCAATAGCTTGGAAGTTATTGGTGAATTTTCCTTTCCAACTAGATACGACTACTTTGTAGAGTCTTATCAACAAGTATTATACTTGGGGAAAGGGGGACGAACGTTACATTCAGAATCATGAATTCTATTGGAACTAGGAGTCGTGTAAGAGGCCGAGTAGCGCCGGTCCATCCCCTTTGGCCCAACCGTTGGCCTGGGAGAGCTAGTAAGGCGGTAGACAAGTAAAGCCGTCAGTTCTTCCTTCTACCGGTAGTAAATCTAATTTGAGCTGTACGATCTTGACTGATCATCAAGATTGGAACAGCGGGCGCGGTGAATACTCCATCATTGGTTCATCATCCAAACTTATTTATTTCCTGCAACATGATTACTGTTGGCAGAGCTGGAAAAGTGTTCGTAACTGGAATTGCAATATTTTCCTTGCAAGTTCCTCTTTATAATATCTTGCTTATTTTCGACATAGCAGATATTCCCTCATATATTTACATTTTGAGTTACCTTGTAACTTCATCGTTCATATTATACTGGCATCATTTCCGTAAATGCATGGCATATGGTTTGAAAGATACTTTTGAACTGTTATATATTATCGTTCAGTTAAATATTATTGTTGGTGGGCTATTGCTCACCCTTGCTTTATTATTATATCACAACAACAGCTAGACCAGATGACTCGCACAAGGCGCACTCAATGCTGGCGAGGACGATGAGACTACCAGAGCCGAAGAGAAAGCTATTGGTAGGATAGATTTATTCTTTCAGTACCAAGTATATGGTCTAGTATGACTCATGTAAATGGATGGCAAAGAGTATGTATTTATATTAAAATTCTTTTGGGTTGTAAGAACTCATAATGTGTTTAATAAAATTTGGTTGTTACTCTGATTTCATCTCTGGGACTATAACGGGTGTGTTTTATGTTATTGTTTTGGGTCACAAGGTTGTAATTTAATATTTATGTTGAACTGTGGATGGGAATTGAGACGGTAGCGACCAGATCCCTGACCCCGGATCTAGGGGTGTTACACAGCTTCTCAATCACAGCAGCAACTTGGAAAGACTCACTTATGATCATCCCTTCAGCATGAATATCATGGATGATCACTTGCAGTTCTTGCACCTGACTGACCACAGTCTTAGAATCCGCCATCTTATAATCAAGAAAGTGGCCAACAATCCACTTCTTAGCCCCAACATCCTCGGTTTTGTACTTATGGTCAAGTGACTCCCATAAGACCTTAGATGTTGGCTTTTTACTGTACACGTTATATAACGAGCCAGCCAAACCATTTAGCACGTAATTCCGACAAATATAATCGGCATGCTTCCTAGCATCAACAGCATAAACTGCTTGCGTGTTACTCTCAGCAGTGAGCAACGGTGGATCCTCCCTGAGGTAGCGATCCATATTCAACGTGGTCAGATAGAACAGCATCTTTTGTTGCCAGCGTTTGAAGTTCGTACCATTGAACTTCTCAGGTTTCTCAGCATGTGCAGCGGGCACTGTAGGAACCGTAGGCACAACAGGTGCAACATGTGTGGTAGCCACTCCAGATGGTGGTACTACCGTCGATCCAACCGGAACACTAAACTGTCCAATGATAGTATGTCCCACAGGCACATGTCCCGAAGGCACATGTCCAACCGGCGTTGCACCCACATCAGATGTTATAATCTGTGCAATAGGGTTTAACGGCGGCTGGTGATCCCCATCAGATGTTACAATCTGTGCGTTGGGATCAACCACCTTGTTCGTGTTGTTCATAGTTTGATTCTCCATTGATTCTGTCACTCAAACAAACAATTAAATACGTAAGTACAGATCACAGATATAAAAAGGAATACGCTTTAAGATTGTTGGACAATCTGTGAAAATAGTACAGAATATTAGATCATGTGTGTGTGAATAACAGAATAATAAAACGAATAAAAGAGGAGACAAGAACGTAAAAACCCGAGTCCAGTGCGTGACTGTCTCCTTAAAGCGTATTTGCCCTCACCGTATGTGCGAGCGAAACGCCTCCCAAGATAAAACGGATTGCAGTGAGGCTACAGTAGCGTCACTCTCAGCGAGCTTGAAATGAGTAAGAATATCACCGAAGGAAGAAGAGGCTGTGTAGAGGATGTGCTTTTCGAATGAATAATCCTAGACCCTAAGGGGGTATTTATAGGATAGACAAGACTTGTTCGCTACACAACTGCCTAACTTAATTAAACGCGTTAATCAAGATAAGACTGTAACGAAAAGATAATGATAAAACTTGTGCGCTACTCAATTACCCCAATTAAAAAGTCGGTGGTAATTTTCCTTTATTAATTAACCGCGTTAATTAATTAAGGTAAGGCGGTGGCAAAAAATTTGTTATAAAAACAGAATTGATTTTACCACAATTAATTCCAGATTCGAATTAATTTAGTCAAATCTTTAACCCCAAACCCAGTGGAAATAATAATTAGCAAAACTAGTCCGGGATTATTCGGCCCAATTTTCTGCTACATTCGTGTCCGCAGGTCGCACACGCGGAAAGCCCAAAGGCTTGCGAAGCCTCGAAATCCCACAATTTGCACCCCCCCCTACGCGCCCGCGTAGGAGATGGTGCAACACTTAACCAACACAAGTGAACACTCCTCTTGTGTTGTACTATATAAAGCAAAGGAAACTCCTTTTCCTTTGCTATGTGGGACTTCAAACTTAACAACAAAATTTCCACTCTTAAGGGACCAACTTTGAGTAATCATAACTCATCCATCCCTTAGTCGTTTTGAGTGTTTAAATATGCATTGGAAAGCTCTCGCGGAGGAGAACACTCTCCAAGCATGACTTGTTGCAAACACGCACACAAGGCACACTCAAATCGGAGCTCAAAATGACTCGACAATGTGGGTCTAAAACCCACATTTTCTAACAGATATAATTCAGTAAAATATGAACTTAACTTGTTGGCCCTGTTCAGCGAAGTTGCAATCTTATTTGACTTAATGACCTAAGAATCAGAATCCCTTGGTGTACAGAATCCGCAGTAGTGCTTTCATGCTTCCATTCTAGTATGGCTACTGCCTGGACTGTTGACATAGTCCTGAAGTTGCTGCCATCTGAGAGTTACTCTAGATTGTGGAGAGTAACAAAGACATGTCAGAATTTTCTTTAGTTTTATGGTTACGTATTCCAGATATATACTTCTTGCCATGCCATGGTCTCATGCCCCTATTCATTGCAGCATATATAGGAAATGGGTCTTTAAGCTGATTTTTTCTTTTTGCTTTTCGGAACCACTTAAAGGTATTTTGAATCTGTTTCTTCACTTTGTTTTAATTCTTTGTGAAATCTGTTCAGCTATCTATGTTAATAAATTACATCAACTGGGATCAGTTATTAACTATTTTCATATTTTTTTAAAATGTTAATGTAATCTTTATTTTCTCATATCAGGTGGCTGTTGTTGGAAATCAGACCACAGTAAACCGATATATGTACAAAGACAAGCAACTGAGACAAGCTCGTTTTATATTATAAACTGAGAAAACAAAAATGGTTCTGTGTTGCCAACACAAGAACGCTTACAGACCTAATATATAGGCTTAAACACAAGAGAGTGGAAGCTACAAACTAGCTACTCACCCACGACTACCAAAACAAACTCCTAACGTTAATATAAATATAACAACTATCTCCTAGAATGTCTCCACTACTCTAAGACTTATTCAAAACTACTCTCCTAACTTAATTTAAACACAAAACATTATCTAAATAAATAACTAAACATATGTGAATTTAGATTAATCCCAACAATCTCCCCCTTAATCTAAATTCATCTAACAATTAATTAACAGCCCGTATGACTTGCATCGTTTGAAACAACCTGTATGGCTCCTTCATGTCTGTCTGGCAACCTGTTTGATCCAGCCCGTGTGGCCTTTCTGTGCCCCTCTGGCACCACCGATCTCAGCCCGTATGGCTTCCTGGTTTGCCCATTTTGCAACTTATTTCCTGCCCGTATGGCAACCTCATTTATTTCTGCCAGTATGGCATTCAGTTCATAGCCCTTTTGGCTATTATTCACAAGCTCGTATGGCTTGTTTTTCGTTGGCCCATATGGCCTTTACAGCAAGGCTGGTTCGTCATCATGAAACTGTACAAGATTTGCTTCATGACTGTGTTCCTTCTTTCGTCGAGGTTTGTCACATTCTGAGGCATAGTGACCATAGACGTTGCAACTGAAACATTTGATCTTGCTCTTGTCAGGTTTTCCCTTCCATTTCTGAGCAAGAAGAAGCTGTTGTTGCTCACTTTGCTCACTCCTACCTTTCATTCTTTCTTCATGGGCCTTGAGACGTCCCACCAGTTCTTCAACTGACATGGCTTTAACATCTCCAAATTGTTCAATGTTTGAAGCTATTTGGAGGAACTTATTAGGCACAGCACGTAGAATTTTTCGCACAACACTGGATTCTTCCATAGCCTCTCCAAGAACTCGAATGTTAGTCACAATGCCACTCAGCTTCAAGCAGAAATCTTCTATCTTCTCTGAGTCTTTCATCATGAGAGACTCGAATTCGCCCTTTAATGTCTGCACTCTAGCCTCCTGTACTCGTTCCACCCCCATACACATTGTCTTGATTGCCTCCCAAGCCTCCTTTGTTGTTTCCTTTTCTGCAATGGCCAACAACACATTCTCAGGCACACCTTGATAAATGGCTGCAAGAGCCATATGCACAGTCCTTTCATCGACTGCAGCCCTGGGACTTTTCTGTTCAATAGCGCCCCAAACACCTTGTGCCTTCATGAAGACCTTCATTTTTAGGGACCAGGCAGTGTAGTTGCTCTTGGTTAGCATAGGATAGTTCACGGCCACAGCACCTTCCTTTGTTCTTGGCGTCTCCATGGATTCTGATGTGTGTCGTGGTTGATACTTTGGCTTACACAGGACCTTCGAACCTGGGGAGCTCTGATACCACTGTTGCAAATCAGACCACAGTAAACCGATATATGTACAAAGACAAGCAACTGAGACAAGCTCGTTTTATATTATAAACTGAGAAAACAAAAATGGTTCTGTGTTGCCAACACAAGAACGCTTACAGACCTAATATATAGGCTTAAACACAAGAGAGTGGAAGCTACAAACCAGCTACTCACCCACGACTACCAAAACAAACTCCTAACGTTAATATAAATATAACAACTATCTCCTAGAATGTCTCCACTACTCTAAGACTTATTCAAAACTACTCTCGTAACTTAATTTAAACACAAAACATTATCTAAATAAATAACTAAACATATGTGAATTTAGATTAATCCCAACAGCTGTCTCTACAAATAAAACAGCAACTTCACAGATTCCAAACTATCCAAATCTACCATCTCAGTTATTATGCCAAGTTCACAATGTTACAATGCATGTAGGTTATTCTAGTCTATGCTTTATCGTTTAAACGTATTTGAGGTTGTAGACATGTACTAAACGTCTAAACATAGCTAAGTACTAATAATGTACTGTTTTTTGGAATAATTGCTGTGTTCTCATTCAATCAACTGATAGGCTGACAAGGAAACGGATGAGATCTATGCCCAGATGAGCCTTCAACCAGTGAACTCTGTAAGTTGGTTAAAAACATGTCTTTTCTTTCAATTAACAAGTTTTACTAGATTTAACATGTTGTGTGGAGCACCTCTTTTAAATGTATAATGTGCTTTGTTCTAAATTAGGAAAAAGATGTTTACCCTGTACCAGATTTTAGTATAAAGGGCAGTAAACATCCTGGTGAGTTCTTCTGCAAAACTCTGACTGCAAGTGATACTAGTACCCATGGTGGCTTTTCAGTGCCTCGCAGGGCAGCAGAAAAGCTCTTTCCCCAGTTGGTGAGGTTTTTCTATGCTGAATAGAAGCCGTTACGTGTACTGGTGGGTTTCTCCCAGCAAATGTTTTACATGTTTTCATATTTCTTCAAATTTTATAGGACTTCTCGATGCAGCCTCCAACTCAGGAGCTTGTTGTCCGTGACTTGCATGATAACACATGGACATTTCGCCATATATATCGCGGTAGGGATACTACTAAAAAGCTCTGTATTTCGTTTCTCCATATATTACGTTTTTTGATCTTATTAACTCGATAAGTAACAAAGACTGTATCCTAGCGAGTGAGGTGCTGTATGCTCCATTTCACATTTCTCCTTTGTATTCTATGTCTTCTAATTGTTTTTACTAAGTTTTTACCATGCTTATAGGCTTTCACTGAATAATTTCACAACTCCCACTCTGTCATTGCTCTTGATGCAGGCCAGCCAAAGCCGCACCTTCTCACAACTGGTTGGAGCATGTTTGTCAGTGCTAAAAAGATTGCAGCAGGTGATTATGTCCTATTTATCAGGTAAGAGTAGTATCTGTCCGTGTGAGTTGCAGGGCCAAATATTTTCAACTTAATAGTAGTATCAAATTAAGTTAATAAGAGGTTACCCTCATCTGTGCTCTGTCCCAAATTATGTAACCCTACTAGTAGGTATAGAGAATTCAGAGTACTTGCATATTATGTTAATGTCGTGTCTGGTATGCATATTTAGTTCACTTAGTGATGTTTTTAGTATGATGCAAGGAATGTTTGGCCATATGTAACCTAATTCTCCTGGCATTTTTGGGGAAAACTAAGCCAAATTGATATTCAAATAACAATTTTGGGACAGACACAAAAAATCTCAACTGTTGTTAGGAGTAAGGCGTGCAAGTCGTCAGCAAAAAGCTCTGCCGTCATCAGTTCTGTCTGCGGATAGCATGCACATTGGAATTCTTGCTGCTGCAGCTCACGCTGCTGCCAATGGGAGTCAGTTTACAATCTTCTATTATCCAAGGTTTATATATCTCTATATATACATGTAACATGAACATAATCTATTTACATGCTGCTAGATTTTTTTCTTCCTGTATGCTGCATGTAGGGCGTGCCCAACAGAATTTGTTGTTCATTTAGCGAAGTATCGAAAATCAGTCTATCTATAGTACCCAAATTTCAAAAGGTACGAGGTTTGGAATGATATTTGAAACAGAGGATTCCGGCAAACGCAGGTAAAGATGGTTAAAATTTTGTTGATTACTTGTTTCTCCTTGTAACACTATCACTAGCTTACTGTTTTACTTGTATTGTAACTAATTTTTGGTGCACTGTTCATAATTACTGAAATATTACACTAATATGATAAGTATTGAGCTTCAAAAATTTTTTTAAGTGCTTCTTTTTTTCAGTATTATATCAATTCTTGGACTTCTTGTGCTTAATCATTTAACCCAAAATTTTATTAATCTAATGTAAAGAAATGGTAAACTTTTGCCTTTTAAATTGTGCAGATACATGGGCACAATTGTTGGTATAAGTGATTTAGATCCGGTAAGTTGGCCCGGTTCAAAGTGGCGCAATCTTCAGGTAAACTGGGATATATTGGCTTTCAACTTTGAAGTTGGATAATACATCCACATAATTAGAGCAGAACCTTTAATTCTCTGAAGCAGGGATGTGGTTTCTTGTCTGAGCAGGATACAAGGCCACATTTTTATCTAAACTTTAGATGTTCTTTTTCTTGTACTTGCTATGTGATTGTAGCTGGCATATGCAGTATTGTGAAAAGTGCAAATCTGACCTAAGCGGCGGGATGACCTTCTAGCGCTTAAGCGATTTCAAAAGCGGATCATTAATCGGATTATAAATAATTATATATTTATAGAAATAAATATAATATTATTTTTTTTAAAAAAAAATAGAAGCTAACATTCACATATGATATGACATATTATGATAAAAATTAAAACTAGTAATCTCTACATTCACAAAGTCATACTTAGTCATAATGAACTTAGAAAATACAAACATAATATTTATCATAATACGAAATCCGAAAGACAGAAAGACAGATTGTAGCATTCTTTCAGAAAGACTGAAACATATGCATTCTTTCACCATCCTTTATAATTTTTTATAATTTTTATAATTTTTTATATTTTTATAATTTTTATAATTTTTTTTAATTCATCTGCTTAATCGGTCTTTGACCCGCTTAATCCGTCTTTAACCCGCTTAAACCCAAAAAACGCTTAAAACCCCGATTTTGCTATAAGCTAGTCGTTTTACCCCCGATTCCGCTTAAGCGGCCGCTTAATGTGTTTTTCACAACACTGGTCATATGGCTCAGTAAAATAAGAATGTCGGCCATAGTCACCTTGTCTAAAGGCCCTGCAAGTATCAATAGACTCCAAAACCATAGTTTTTAGTGTTAAATATCAAATACATCATTCACTAGATTTAAATATATCAAAATGATCACTCATTAATAAATAACTTATTTCAATCATTAGTTTGAAAATTTATATTAACATAATCATTAAAAAGTTGAAAATTTGTATCAATTTAGTCATAGCTAAATGATCTCTTTGATACAAATTTTTAAATTAATAACTAAAACGAGTCATTTTTTTATGTACATTTGAATCTAGTTTTTATGTACCATTGATTTCATTTTCATGTTTCTGGATCAGGTAGAATGGGATGAGCACGTCTCTCGTGATAAACAAAACAGAGTTAGTCCCTGGGAAACTGAAACTCTTGAAAGTCTCTTCATTTTACCCTCGCTGACATCAGGTCTCAAACGTCCGGCGCAGTCTGCCTTTTGGGGTAAGATAATCGGTTTTTCTCTTGTTTATTCCCATCTCTTTAGTAGTAATATTATTTTTAGTATATTTTACTGTAGAAATATATGTATTCTAGTTATAATCTTAAATTTACAGGTAACCAAAATGAGTGGGAGGATATTATGAATAGACCATTTGTGCACGTTAATGAAAATCTGAGTGCGGAGTTTTCAAATCCAGCAATGTCAAGCCTGTGGTCTGAAATCAAGATGTTGTTAAAACCTCAGAATGCAAACTTTCCTGGACCCGTTGCACAAGCTCTTGAAGTTACTAGTGCTAATGGATTTCCTCTACAAGGGACCAAGACTTGGCCACAGGGAATAGTCAATCAAAAAGCTCCTCCAGTAGCTTCAGAACACCAGCACATACAAACAGAAAACCTCCCTCAATGTCACCGCATCCATCATATTTCTGCTGAACCAAACTCATCACAGTCAGATGTGCCATTAAAATTGGAACCTCAAAACATTTCTGGAAACCAGGCACAAGAGAGGAGTGAAAGTGAATTGACAAAATCGGAACCTGATTATGCATCAGGTCAGTTGAGCCAGTTTACTTATTATACTGGACAGTGCAATGAAGAGAAGCAAGTTTCAAGGGTTACAAATACCCAAAATATTGTAAAAGAAGTTGTTCCCATTAACCAGAGCCATGATTCACCCCAATTTCAAACAAGCCCATGGCTTTTTCAAGCACATGTGGATCCAAATCTTGTTCAGTCTTCGCAAAGTGAAGCTGTGGACCTCAGTTCTCTGATTCCACACCATGATATTAATGAATGGAACTCAAATCCTTACAACTACCAACTTGTTGCTGGTTTTAACAGACCTCCAGGACCTGGTTTGCTCATGGAAACGGCTGATATGGTTTTACCTTCAATGGGCCATGAAGTATGGGACCATCATATAGGTAATATAGAATCTTTACCAGAGACACGTCTGTATGATATGTTACCACAGCAAGATTCATGTAAACCTCACTGTTCAACCAACTCTTTTGGTCCGAAAGATACATCAGATGAGAGCAATAGACAAACTGAATTCTATCATTGTTTAAAATTTGAAAGCGTCAATAATGGTGGAAGCACTGTGGTTGATCCTTCAGTTTCAAGCACAACAATAGATGACTTTTGTTCACTGAAGGATGGTGATATTCCAAATCAAGCGGATTACCAAGTTAGCAATCTCGGTTCATGTCAGGATATGCAGTCGCAAATTATGTCATCCAGCATAGCAGAATCTCATGCTTTCTCTCTGCAAGAATTTCCTGATAGCTCAGGAGGTGCATCCTCAAGAAATACAGAATTTAATGACAGATGTCGTTTTCCAAGTGCTTCGTGGCAGCAGGTGGCTCCCAGGGTACGGACTTATACGAAGGTAACATATTTTAGGCTTACGATTTCATTTAATGGTCGGTTTCTGGTGACAGTCATCTGCACTATGAGGTTTTAAGTGTAACTTGTTTGAAACCTGTAATATATTGACCTGATCTTCGCGTACATTCCTACATCAGTAATTCGTTATGCTGGCAGATCCAAAAAGCAGGTTCAGTTGGCAGGTCAATTGATGTTTCAAGTTTTAGAAACTACAATGAGCTTTGCTCTGAAATTGAACGCATGTTTGGACTTGAGGGACTACTCAACGACTCCAAAGGCTCTGGTTGGAAACTGGTATATGTGGATTATGAGAATGATGTACTTCTTGTGGGCGATGATCCTTGGGAGTAAGTTTTGATTGATTGCAAATTTTAGATTTAATTGTATATTATACATATAAATTATAATTTTCACTAAAAGCTAAAGTACAAGGATCACCTCTCAAGAGTAGTGCTGATTAGTGAAAAATATATTTTTCAGGGAGTTTGTAGGGTGTGTCCGCAGTATTCGAATTCTATCACCTTCTGAAGTTCAGCAGATGGGTGAAGAGGGGATGCAACTTCTCAATAGTGCTACCGCTTCGCTACTATAAATGATTCTGTTTATATAAGCTAAAAAATGTCTGCAAGAACCAGGATGGAAAGGCAGAAAGTAATGAGTGTTGTCTTCACCAGAGTCTCAAATGTCACCATGCTGTAGCTTTCTGTTTAGCTTGTATTGTGTGGAATTGTAATGTAAGCAAAACTTTGAGGTTTTAAAGGTCTCAGAGATTAGATCTTGGACATATTTAAGCTGAACATCAAATGTGTTGAAAATTCGTGTCAAGCTAATGAAAAATCAGTTGTTTATTCCACCCAAGCTGATGAAATCAAAGTTGTTTATATTAAATTATTACTCTTAAATACTTATTAACTCTCTTCTTAAAGTCCAAGGCACATCAGGCAAGCTGTTTCTCTCCTGAGCAGATGGAAGGCCAATCACACAAAACATAGCTAAGGTGTGTACGCGCGCACACACACACACAGAGACAAGGAAATGCTTTAAAACTAACAATTGGGAATCAGAAGTAAGACGCAGCCACGCAGGACATATCAATAGGTAAAAATGATGTAGGAAAGGCCCGGGAACTGGTCTCGGAGACTCTTAACTCAAGAGTGTCTAAACCGTCCAAATCAGGAGAGTGATTGTAATAAAAGATAACTCAAGAGTGTCTAAACTGTCCAAGCCAGGAGAGTGATTGTAATAAAAGATGCGAAACTTAAAAAATGGCATCACATTTCAACCTGGATTTATTTAACCAATCCACAGTTTTCTTGACAAAATATGGATTTAAACAATTACTTCACAAGCTGAAACAGAAGAATTTATATCTGCTGATATTTACAACAGGCTGTCCAATATACACCATGTACGTAGCCATAGCTACTTGTACAAAATGGCCATGATGAAATCTTTATAGTTTGTCTATTTTTGGTGCGCTTTGACCTAAAAATATTACTACAATCATGCATCTCCTTAGGGTTTTAAAACTCAAAACTCACAAGGCCACGGGATAGCTCAGGTGCGTGCGATATTTATATTGTCTTATTTGAGTAAGAACAATCTCCTAATTTATTCTTATTTGAGTAAGCCAACCTTGTTATTGGCAAAATTCGAGAAAAATGAAAAAAGCCTGGTCTTGTTGAACAAAGGAGAGGCGACACCGAAACTATTATCTACAGGTCACGAGAAAGTAGGAGAATCAAATGCTTGGTACTTGGATAATGGCGCGAGCAACCATATGACGGGCGATAAATCAAAGTTCAACGTTTTAAACGAAGACATAAGTGGAAATGAGAGATTTGGAGATGGGTCAACAATCAAGATCGAAGGAAAAGGATCGATAAATTTCAGATGCAAGAATGGGGAAGAAAGAACTCTTCTTGATGTTTATTACATTCCAACTTTGTGTACCAACATCATCAGCCTCGGTCAGCTTTCTGAAGGAGGTAACAAAGTTGTGATCAGTGGAAATCTACGTACTTCGAGTATATGATAACCATGAGAAGTTACTGATGAAGGTGACCAGGTCAAACAATAGACTATACAAAATTGTCATCGAGCCAAGTAACAATACTTGTTTGCTTTCGAAATCTGAAGATGTATCTTGGCTTTGGCACTCGCGTCTCGGGCATGTAAACTTTCAGGCTATGGAGTTAATGTCAAAAAAGAAGATGGTAAAAGGAATGCCTGCTACTGCACAACCAAAGGGTGTTTGCAGTGGATGCTTAATGGCTAAACAAGTAAGAAAATCTTTCCCTTCTCAGTCAAAGTTTAAAGTAAGTCATGCATTAGAACTTATTCATGGAGACTTGTGTGGTCCTATCACACCCACAACTCTATTGGTCGATGACTACACTCGAATTATGTGGGTGTATATGCTAAAAAATAAGAGTGATGCCTTCGATGTTGTCAAGAAGGATGTTAATTTAAGTCAGATGTCCTACAATAAGTCTTAGGATCTACAGTAATCATATGATGTAATCAGTTACGTAGAAGTGCTTATATTAGGTTATATATACTTAGCACCACAGCTCTTGTAATTCATAACAAATATATTAGAATTCTTCTTCTCTCTGTCTCTCTATATTACTCTCTATACTATATTGTTACTATATCGATAAGATGGTATCAGAGCAAGTTCAATCCTAGGGAAACACATACTCAGAAAAATTGCAGAAGAGCAGAAGAGCAGGAGAAAAAAAACACACTGCCAAGATTCAACAAATTCGGAAAATCATCAAAACAAAAAAACAAATATACCACTGCGAAGAGCACTGAAAGGGGAGGCTGCAGAAACAAACCAAACGAAGATCCAGGCGAACACGCGCCGCCGTACGCGCCGCCAGACGCGCCCACGCGCCGGCGCGTGAGGCTGTTTCCGGGCAGTTTTTGAAGAAATTTCTTCAGGGACTCTTGTTCTCCTCAAAAAACCGAATACAACTGTGGTACTATCTCTTGAATCTGAGTAGTTTTTGTTTTATGTCAAAATTATTGTTTGTTCCTTCTGACAGTTTTGTTCTCTGCTTGGTTTTTTATCTGCTGGGCCTTATTCAGTCTCTATAAACTACTATATATATAGATAGATAGTAGTAGATATTATTATATAAAGTTCAATAATTATTGATTGGATTTTACTCTATTTTAATATAAAATGGTGGAAGTTTTAGATAATACATCCAGTAGTAGGGTGTTAGATAATACATCCGAGAGTAGTTCTACAAGTAGCATGAAATCTGGATTTCATAGTACTCCGTATGTAAGCCCTAAATTCAACGGAAATTTTTTTTTGGAATGGTCCAAAGCTTGTACAATGGCACTTAAATCTCATAGAATGATGAAATATATCAATGGGAAAGCCAAACAACCTTTGGAAAGTGATACTAGTTTTGATGATTGGGAATCTGAAAATGCCATGGTGTGTTCATGGCTATCTAACTCTATGGAGATTGATATTCAAAAAACATATATCTTTATCGATACCGCTGAAGATGTGTGGAATTCTCTCACTCGGACGTATTCCTTCTCCGGAAATGTAGCCAAGCAATTTGAGATCAAACGGAAGATGTGGTCATTGGCTCAGGGAAGCCACACATTAGCTCAGTATTACTCTGAGCTTACATCATTATGGAGTGAATTGGGACATTACACTATATTTGAGTGTAAACATGCTGAAGATCAAGAAAAATATCAAAAGATGATGACTGTAGAAAAAGTGATGAAGTTTCTTGATGGATTGTCTGATAAGTATGATTCAATAAAAAATCAACTTACTGGACAAGTTCCATTTCCTACTGTGGAAGAAGCCTATGGTCGTGTCAGGTTAGAGGAAAGTCGAAAGCAAAGTATGGCTCCAGTCGTCTCTTCTGAACGATCTGCACTCTTAACTGGAAATGTTCAGCAATCTGAGCCAGAACAACCTGAACGGGTACCAATGGCTTTAATGGGTGAAAGATCCAATCTTCAATGTGACTACTGCAAGAAGTTAAACCACACTCGTGAAACGTGTTTTATCCTGCACCCTCATCTCAGAATTCGAGGACGAGGAGGGCGTGGCCGAGGTGGTTACCGTGGTGTCTCATCTGGGAGAAGCACGGGTAGAGGAATTCCCTTTAGTGCTCATCATGCTGCATCAGAATGTGAGTCTTATTCTTCAACAGGAACGATGACTGCTTCAGAGGTCAACACCCTCCGGCAATTAATGTCACAAATGAACACCACTCCACCTACAGCTAATTCTGCTCATGCAGGTACACCTTGTCACTTTACCTCCGATAAATGTCATAATTCATGGATTATTGATTCCGGAGTATCAGCACATATGACTGGAAATTCTAGTTTCCTAGAAACATATAATGATGAAACAGGCAATATTCGTGTTGCCAATGGAGCTATTGTACCTGTTCATGGACAAGGCACTTCTCACTGCCTCTCATCATCATTGCCACTATCTGATGTGTTACATGTTCCCTCCTTAACAACAAACTTATTATCTGTTCAACGTATTACTGAAAAACTTAATTGTTTAGTAACCTTTTTTTCCTCCCACTGTGTATTTCAGGATCTGGCGACAGGCAAGGTCCTTGGCAATGGTAAAGTGGTAGATGGACTTTATGTTATGGAAGGGAATTCTATTTCTCCCTCAACTTATCAGGTGTCATCCAAGTTAAATTCTACTTTTGAATCTTTGTATCAATGGCATAAACGGTTAGGTCATCCATCGTTTGGTGTTTTAACACATCTATTTCCTGCCTTAGTAAAACACTGTAAGAAGGAAGATTTTTTCTGTGAACCATGTGAATTAGCCAAACATAAAAGATCATCTTATCCATCCAGGAATAAACGAAGTTCTACTTTATTCTCTATTATTCATACTGATGTTTGGGGCCCATTCAGACATCCTACACATGATGGTTATAGATGGTTTGTTGTCTTTGTTGATTGTTATTCTAGGCTTACTTGGGTATATCTTCTAAAACAGAAAAGTGAAGTTTTCGTGCGTTTTAAATCTTTTCACCACATGGTACAAACATAGTTTAATACATCTGTTAAAATTCTTCGGAGTGATAGCGGTACTGAATATGGGGGTCCATTTATATCTTATTTGGATACATGTGGTATAATTCATCAAACTTCTTGTGTCAAAACTTCTCAACAAAATGGGGTAGCCGAAAGGAAAATTGGTAACTTACAACAGGTTGCTCGGTCGCTTATGTTAACAATGCATGTTCCCAAATATCTTTGGGGAGAGACAGTCATGACTGCTGCATATCTTATAAACCGACTTCCTTCTAGTGTCCTAAAATTCAAAACACCGTTGTCTTGTGTTCTTGCACCTTCTTTGCACCCACTACCCCTTCGAGTATTTGGGAGTGTATGTTTTGTTCATAATCATGCTCCCTCTCGGGATAAACTTGATTCTCGGGCCCTCTGCTGCATTTTCATTGGGTATTCACCAACTCAGAAGGGATATAAATGTTATCATCCTCTCTCACGTTGCATATTTGTCAGTCATGATGTTAGTTTCTGGGAGAACATTTCTTATTTTTCTCCGGGTTCCTCCTCCTTGCTTCAGGGGGAGATAAACCGACAAAGTCTTGATAGTAAAGCAACAGATGAGTCACATACAGTTGAGTCACAGATACTTCCATTTATTAATATACCTATTCCAAACACTAGCTCAAACAGGTTATCTATTCCTCCGAGTAATGAGTCAGATGATCTAAATAGATTGGATATTCCAGATTTGATTACATATTCCAGGCGGAAAAGAAATGATATCACCACTTTACCGCATCCAGAGACCTCTAACCTCGAGACAGATCCTGCATCTCCTTTGTTTAAGCTAGAAAATGGTAATACTCTTGATCCTACTCTATATCTTCCTATTGCTATAAGAAAGGGTGTACGCTCTTGCACTAACCATCCTATCTCAAACTTTGTATCTTATAATGAATTATCTCCATCTTCACTTGCTTTTGTGTCATCCTTGTCTAGTATTTCTGTTCCGCATACTTGGCAGGATGCTTTATTTGATCCTAAATGGAAAGATGCTATGATAGAGGAAATGAATGCCTTGAAACATAATGGCACTTGGGAGTTAACTCATCTTCCCGCTGGAAGGAAGGTAGTAGGATGCAGATGGGTTTTCATTGTGAAACAGAAACCTAATGGGCTGATTGATAGGTACAAAGCGAGACTTGTAGCAAAAGGGTATACTCAAACTTACGGGATTGATTATCAGGAAACTTTTGCTCCAGTAGCAAAGATGGCCTCTATTCGAGTCTTGATATCATGTGCAGCAAATCTTGGATGGGAACTTCAGCAATTGGATGTAAAAAATGCATTCTTACATGGAGACCTGAAAGAAGAGGTTTACATGGATATTCCACCAGGTTTTTCTACAGCTGCGACCATTGGGAAAATATGCAAGCTAAAGAAGACTATTTATGGGTTAAAACAGTCTCCAAGGGACTGGTTTGGCAAATTTCAGGGAGCAATGATTAAATTTGACTACAAACAGAGCAACTCAGATAACACCATGTTCGTAAAAAAACGAGATGGAAAAATCACAGTGTTGATTGTTTATGTCGATGATATTGTGATCACCGTCAACGACACCTGTGAGATTGCTAATGTTAAACGCAGGCTTGCCTCTGAATTTGAGATGAAGGACTTAGGAAAACTACGCTATTTCCTTGGTATTGAGGTCTCTAGAAGTCCAGGTGGTATCTTCCTCTCACAACGGAAGTATACACTTGATCTTCTGAATGAAACAGGGATGTTGGGATGTAGACCTGCAGAATCTCCAATAGAAACAAATCATAAACTTTGTGGAGATGTTGGTGAAATTGTCAAGAAATCTCAATATCAAAGGTTAGTTGGTCGACTAATCTACCTTGCACATACAAGGCCAGACATATCATACGCAGTGGGAATTGTTAGTAGGTATATGCATGATCCTCGTCAACCACATTTGGATGCAGTTTATATGATATTAAGGTATCTTAAGGCTACTCCTGGAAAAGGAGTAATGTTTACTAAAAACAATCATCTTGGGGTTGAAAGCTATACAGATGCAGATTGGGCCGGATGTCAAGACGATAGACGATCTACTTCAGGATATTGTACATTTGTTGGTGGCAATTTGGTTACTTGGCGAAGCCAGAAACAACCCGTGGTTGCCTTATCTAGTGCTGAGGCAGAATATAGAGCTATGGCTAAAGGTGTACGGGAATTATTGTGGATAAGATTGTTTCTAGAAGAATTGGGACTTGCATCTGCAACTCCAATGAAGCTACATTGTGATAATAAAGCCGCTATTGCCATGGCACATAATCCAATTCAACATGATCAGACCAAACATATCGAAATTGATCGACACTTCATAAAAGAGAAGATCAATAATGATACCATTGGTATTCACTTTGTAAGATCAGAGGACCAGATAGCTGACATATTTACCAAAGGTTTAAATCAGAAGATGCTTCATCCACTTATTGGCAAGTTGGGCATGAGTGATATATATGCATCAACTTGAGGGGGAGTGTCAAGAAGGATGTTAATTTAAGTCAGATGTCCTACAGTAAGTCTTAGGATCTATAGTAATCATATGATGTAATCAGTTACGTAGAAGTGCTTATATTAGGTTATATATACTTAGCACCACAGCTCTTGTAATTCATAACAAATATATTAGAATTCTTCTTCTCTCTGTCTCTCTATATTACTCTATATACTATATTGTTACTATATCGTTAAGAGATGTTTTCAAGAAATTCTGAGTCAAAGTCGAAAAGAAACAGAAAGAAAAGATTGGAACCTTCAGGATTGACAAGGGAGGGGAATTCATGTCAAAGGAATTTGTCTCTTATTGCGAGGAATATGGAATTACCAGACATTTTACGGCACCATACACACCTCAACAAAATGGCGTGGTGGAAAGGAGAAACCGGACTATGGTTGAAACATATTCGAGTATTTGGGTTTGTTGTTCATATGAAAGTGCCAGGCGATAAGGTGAAAAAACATGATGATAGAAGCTTGAAGGTGGTTAATCTTGGCAAAGAATCCGGTACTAAAGCTTACCGCTTGCTCGACCCTAGAGAAAACAAGTTATATGTTAGCCGTGATGTGGTTTTTGAGGAAGAAAGAGCTTGGGATTGGAATGATCAGAGGGAGTCAAATATCAGCAACACTTATTTCTTTGATGTGCCAGAAGTGCTTGCAGTTGAGAGTATTGAGGTTGAAAGCCCCAGACAAGAGTATGCTGGTGCCACAGAAGAAGCAGAAGTTAGAACTCCTGTGTCACAACATTCCAGTTCAAGTCTTGACAGAGATGCCTATGATGACAGTGCAACTCCCAGAAAATTTAGATTACTCGAAGATATCTATCAAGACACTGAAGAGATTGAAATTGAAGACAAACTTCTTCTATGGGAATTGATGAACCAAATTCGTATGTTCATGTTGTGAAAGACAAGGCCTGGAGAACAGCTATGCAGAATGAAATGGAGTTAATCGAGAAAAATGGAACTTGGGAAATTACTGATTTGCCACCAGGAAATAAAGAAATAGGCTTAAAGTGGATATTCAAGTTTAAAAAGGACGCAAATGGGAACATTATGAAGCATAAGGCTCGATTGGTGGTAAAAGGATATGTGCAAGAAAAGGGAGTTGATTTTGACGAGATTTTGCACCAGTTACACGCTTGGAAATAGTCCGTTTACTACTAGCATTGGCAACAAAGAATTCATGGGAGGTGCATCATCTTGATGTCAAGACGGCATTTTTAAATGGTGAAATTGGTGAAGAAGTGTACGTATGTGACTCAACCGGAGGGGTTTGTGAAAAAGGGGCAAGAAAAGCGAGTGTACAGGCTGTTCAAAGCCTTGTATGGGCTCATAAAAGCTCCTCGAGCTTGGTACTCGAAACTTAATAAATGCCTTGAAAGTCTTGGTATCATGAGATGCCCCTACGAACATGTCGTTTATGTTAAACGGGAGGGAGAAGAATCAATAATAGTTGGCGTGTACGTGGATGATTTACTAGTTACGGGAACTGATATGTCTCTTATTCGAAGCTTGAAGGAGCAGATGAGTAATAGTTTCGAAATGAGTGATATGGGGAAGTTAAGTTATTATTTGGGGATAGAAGTTAAGCAGGGTGCTGGGTTCATAGAGTTGAAGCAGTAAGGCTACGCCAAGAAAGTACTTTAAAGGGCTGGAATGTCTCAATATAATCCTTGTAAATTTCCAATGGATCCGAAGGAACGATTGACAAAAGATGAAGGTGGAAGAGTTGTAGATACAACGGAGTTTCAAAGTGTAGTGGGAGTACGGTACCTGGTTCATACCAGACCGGATATAGCATTTTCGGTAGGCATTGTGAGTCGATACATGGAAAGATTAAGGGTACTTTGTAGTATGGATTGATTTATACTAAGGATGCTGGAAATAATGCTTTGACAGGTTGCTCTGATACTGACCTTGCAGGACACATCAAAGATAGAAAATCAACTGGGGGTATTGTATTTTATCTGAACGAGTGCCTAGTTACTTGGGCTTCGCAGAAACAGCGGTGTGTTGCGTTATCATCATGCGAAGCAGAGTTCATGGCGGCCACAGCTGCTGCGTGTCAAGCAATATGGTTAAGAAATGTTTTGAAGGAATTGACTTGTGAACAAGTACCACCTGTTCTCATCTATATCGATAATAAGTCTGCTATAGACTTAGCAAAAAATTCTGTTTTTCACGGGAGAAGCAAACATATTGATGTTAGATATCACTTTATCCAGGAGTGTATTGAACATGGGGAAGTTATTGTCATGCATACTAACAGTGAGAATCAGAAGGTGGATCTGTTAACTAAAGCTTTGTTTGCTATGATGTTCGAGAGAATGAGGAACTTGCTGGGTATTAAGGTTCTGGGTTGACATGTTTGAAATTATGGGGGAGATTGTTGGTAATAATTTAAATATGGTAACGTGATTCTGTTTGTTTTAGCTGTCAACTTGTTCTCGCTAATTGACAGCAGTGAGTCTAGTAGTTTTATTTGATTGCTAAGTTGGTTAAATAAATGAGATTGTGTTGGAATAAATTGATAGAGATTGAGTCTGTTTAGGAGATTTGTCAATCATATCTTGATTCACAGATTTCCTTGTTCTGAGTCCTTCCTATATAATGTACTAATTTGTAGCAATAAAAAGTAAGTCATTTGACACAAAATACTTGTCTTATTTGTTCAGTTTATATCATACAGGTTATTATAATTACAATTATATAACCACACAAAACATCCAGCACAATCCCTAATCAATTTTTTACTATTTAAACAAGCTAAATTTTTACAGCCAATACCACTCCAACTATAAATTTTATCACTTACATTTTCCCAAAGTGAATTAGGATAAGGAAGTAAACCAACCTTAGGAATAGACTTATCAAGGCATCTTCTTTTAGGTAGAGGCTCACATCCTTGCAAAATTAGTCTCTGACCAAGACTCCAATCATCTGGGCAAGGCCCATTAACCTTATATTTCATAAACTGGGCCAAAAAATCCAAAGATTTCTCACAAGAATGGCCCACAGATGCAACCATTTCAGTAATCCCAATTCTTGAATCTTCACCTAAAGGAAGTTGATGGTGTTGCAAAAACTTCTGGAGCTTAGCTAGTATACTAGGATTCAAAATATCAATGTTTTCATAACCAAGAAGATCTTTTTCCATCTGGGTGAGTTTTTTCTGAGAAGAATCAATCTCTCTTAAGATCAAAGTGACTTGTTCAGATACAAGTGAGAAGTTTTTTTTGATGAGAAAGGTGAAAAGAGTGTTGCTTTGGTGAAGATGTGAAAGCATATAAAGCAAAAAGATTGGTGTTTATAACTGAGAATAACATAAGAAGATTAACAGCTGAAGAACATAGAGTTGCTCTCTTGAATCTGACAATGCCATCACCAATTTTCAATGAAACTGAACCCATCTCCATATCTATATATCTATGACTATTTTATAATGTTGTAGGGAAGGGAAAGAAATCAAGTGGAGTTTAGGGTGATTGAATGTATGAAGTTTGAGATCAGTAGATTTCGAGTGACAGAGTGAGAGCTATTACTGCTACTACAACTACTTCATACTAGTATTGTATTCATGCAAGTGTTGTGTATTTAAGTTATATTTACAGGTTGAAACACTTGTTTTGTAGGTCTTCTAGCATTACTCACATAATTTTCTCCTAATGCATGCTGATCACGAATATATTATTAATCTAAAATTTTTGAGCAATCTGCATTCAAAGAAAATTGACCCCAGTGGACATTTATCGAAACACTCTAGAGAGGTTGTCATTCTTTAACTATTATGAATACAAACTTGAAGTTTGTATTACAATTTTAGAATAATCCTGATGTTGATCAATTATTAATAGTCAATTTGTGCTAAAATTACAATTTTCCAGACATTTGTCACTAAAAGTCCCAAAGGACTTATATATGTTTCTAAGAAGAATTACAATTTTTTTAAGTTGCCGCTACTATTATTGAAGAATCCATGTATATCAGAGGACGAGCGGTAAATATGTACATGTAAACCTGTCCAGCCTCTACTTGTGTGCAGGATCTAGAAACTTCATGTGGTTCATATAGCACGTTTTTTTGCTACGTTTTAAATAATCTGATGAAGTTCGTAATGGCAGACAGGACACGCTAGTTTACCCTTTGTGCTCCAGCCCGACAACATAGCGTATCCTGGAAAATCGCTAATAGTCCACAACACTTTTGCACATAAATTAAAATTTTGATCGGCCAAGGTATCATAAGTTTCGATGCCAACCTCCCATAATTATTTCAACTCCACAATTAAAGTTTCGATGCCAACCTCCCATAATTATTTCAACTCCATAATTATTTCACGAATATAATATTAATCTAAAATTTTTGAGCAATCTGCAATTTCAAGGAAAAAGAGAAAACAAGTAATGGGAGTGGGGAATCACGAATATAAAATTCCATTAACAGCTCACATGCATTTCAAGAATATTTATGACAACCAAGTATGTAACATAAATGTCACGTTTATATAGGTATTCTCATTTTGGTTCACTTCTGTTAGGTCTACCCGGCCATGCATTTGGACAAAGGCCAAATGCATTGAAAAAAGTCTAAAAAATGGTAATTATGTCATTTTTCCATTTCATTATACAGTAGATACTCGTCAGTACTTTAAAAATATTGTTTTTGTGTTTTTTTTTGCTAAATTTCGTATTATATAAGAAAGAAACAGTACAGTGGTTTACCCTTGCTCTAAACCAAGGAAAAGAGAAAACTACCTACCAACAATCTAACCTAAACAAGCTAGATTGAAAATAGAAAGAACCAAAAAGGAGGGAAAGGCCCTTCAATCAGTGGACAAACAACCATCTATACATGTCTAAGTGAGAAAATTGTTGGAACCATCTAGAGTTTTGCAATTTAGCCTTAAGATCATTTATGATTCCTCGAAGCAACCTATGCGGACCAAAGGTTCCTCTGTCATGGTGCCTAGCATTACGTTCCCTCCACAAATGATATGAAAAAATTTGAGCAGCCAGAAGAGCAACCTGTCTGAGAGAACCATCTGTTATAGAGCCCCAATTTAATACCAATTCGAACCAAGAAAGAGCAGAGCAGACAAGCTTCAACAAGCCTGCTAGCTTGGATAAAATATAACTGCTGTAAGGACAAGTGATAAAAAGATGGGAAGCAGTCTCAGTTCCTCCCACACAGAATAGACAAAAAGGAGAGACATCAAGGCCAAAAGAAGTCAGCCTATGCAAGGTGGGCAGACGATCGTGACAGAGAAGCCACTCATGGTGTGCATATCGAATAATTTTCATTTTGTGCCAGAAAAGGCTGTACCAAGGCACTAGAGGGGCAGAGCTTCGAATGGAGTTCCAAATGTCCCAAGTTTTAATTTTTCGTAAAGAGGTGCCACTCCATAAGATATCATCAGAAATAAGCTGATTGAAACCTGGGAAATTAAACTGCTGGAGCCAGGAAGTAAGTATCAGGTCTGGGTGGTGAAGCCTGTTCGAAGGACGAGGTAATTGCCAAACACCTGTAGAGATTAAAGCATTAACCTTTGCATCATGAGGGATGTTGGCCTGAGCAATAATTGCATCAAAACGCGAGGTAACAAGACAGCTCGAGTTCCACCAGGGATCAAACCATAAAGACGTCCCACGACCATTCCCAATTTCGTAAGTGATGAATTGGCGGGCCGTGTGACGCAGCTTAATAACATTACGAAGGATCCAAGAGCAGTCTGAGGGCATTGGCATTGTCCAAAAATAATGACGCTTTAACATTGTAGTGTTAATCCAGGTCGACCACAGAGCCTTACTTTTCCTCACAGTGCTGCAAAGATGGTGTAAAAGCTGAGCTTGGTTCCAGTCTTTTATATTTTTAATACCCAAACCACCTTCTTCAAAAGGACGACAGACTGTGTCCCAACTAATTTTAGCCCCCCTTTTGAGGCCACATCTCCCTTCTAGAGAAATCTAGTGAATATTGTTTGAAGTTGCCGAAGCACAGAGGCTGGAAGAAGAAAGTGTTTCGACCAGTATGCTTGAATAGCAAACAAAACAGATCGAATTAACTGCGCTCTACCTGTAAAAGATAATAACAGAGAGGTCCAACATGAAATACGAGCTGTAAGCTTGCCAATAAGGGGAATGCAATCATTGTGACTCAACTTGGAGGAAATTAAAGGGACCCCCAGAAACTTGACTGGAAGAGCTCTATGGTCAATGCCATAAGTTTGATCAAACCAACAGATAAAATCACGAATGCAGTTACCAAAGAACACTGTACTCTTAGCAAGACTAAGGTGAAGTCCACTTGAGACAGAAAATTTCTGAACGCAATCCATGTGATGTGACACCAAACATGTGTCTCCAGTAGAGAAAAGCAGAACATCATCAGCATAAAAAAGATGAGTTAACTTTAGGTCCTTGCACTTCCAATGATATTTGAAGCCCATAGGAGTCACTGCGAGCAAGCTAGAAATGACATTCATAACTATCGAGAAGAGGTAAGGGGAAATTGGGTCTCCTTGATGCAAACCTTTTCTCCGCTCGAAAAACCCACATAAAGCCCCATTCACTTTGATAGAATAAAAGGTGTAGAAATACATGCGTAAATCCAATTCATGAAGGTGCAAGGAAAATGTAGCTTACGCAAGGCACCCATAATAAAATTCCAATCAATAGAATCGAAGGCCTTGTGGAGATCCAACTTCACACCACATTTAGAAGAACCATCATCTCGATGGTATCCTCTAAATATCTCTTGAGCCATGAGGATATTATCTGAGATGCTACGGCCCGGGATAAAGGCTGACTGAGATATGTCTACCAAACTAGGCATAGCAGCATTGAGCCGAGAGGCCAAAATTTTAGTAACACATTTGTAAAGAGTAGAACACAGGGATATCGGACGGAATTCAGTCATGATTGAAGGAGTAAGGACTTTAGGGATCAAAACGATACTTGTAGCATTAACCAACTTATGCATAATAGAAGTTTCAAAGAAATTTTTTACTGCTTTACAAAAGATGTCACCAACCACCTCCCAAGCAGCAAGGAAGAATTCTACTGTGAAACCGTCTGGCCCAGGTGCCTTGTTCTTTTTCATAATTTTTAACGTAGTCAGAATAATCTCATTCGTGACAGGGGCTTCTAGAAGAGAGGCTTGAGCAGAAGAAACTGAAGCACAGGTGATACTGTCGAAGTCGAAGGGTGGGAGATTTTGAGTTGCCCCAAGTGAGTTAGTGAAGTAGTCCACTGCAACTTCAGAAACTTGTTTATGACCCAGAACAAGATCCCCATTCGAATTATTAATGGCCAAGAGCTTGTTTTTGTTCCAATTAGCCCGGATTTGATTGAAGAAAAAACTAGAATTTCCATCTTCGATAGATATCCATTTCACTCTGGCCTTTTGCAGAAGAAAAGCTTCATCTTCTAATAAGCCAGATTCCAGCTGTTTAGCAATTTCGCTTTCCTTATGGAGAAGGTCAGTATTGACATTATCACCAACTAGAGAATCTTGCACTTCAACAAGCAGTTTTCGAGCAGAGGAGACATTGTCATGGACATTACCATGAGCTTTATTGAGAACAATCAGTTCCTTTTTAACTTCTTTGAGCTTACGAACAAGAACGGCCATTGGATTGCCATACCAATGAATTGCCTATGCTCTAGAAACAGCCGGCAAAAAGCCATCTAGATCCCTCATAAAGTTGAAAAATTGGAATTTTTTATGAACCTTTTGAAGTTTGATAGGGACAGTACACAGAAGAGGGCAGTGGTCCATAATGGCTCTATTTTTAACTAGAACAGAACTTTCACTGAAAGAGTTAAACCATTCTTTGTTTCCAAGCACTCTATCAAGGCGCTTTTGCACAAGAGAAGAGACATCTCTTTTATTTGTCCACGTGAACAGAGAGCCTATGGTTTTAATATGACCAAGAGAAGAATCTGTAATACAATCTAAGAAGGATTGCATTCCCGGGTTCCAATGCTCACGACCACCTTTGACCTCATTAAGAGCAAGAATGCAGTTAAAATCCCCAGAAACACACCACGGCACAGAAATATGATGACTTAGATTTTCAATTTCATTCCATAGAGGCACTCTTTGATGATCTTTGTTAAGAGCATATACGAACGTAGCACAGAATGTAACTTGATTCTCCAAAAAAGTAGCAAATCACGTAATTTGTTGTGAAGATTTAGAGTGAACCAAAATGGACCATACTGATGGATCCCATCCTATCCAGATTCTACCATAATCATGATCTTCATAATTGTGAACCCAATTCCAATTTTTATTAACATATTTCGAGATTGTAACTACGTTTTCAACTCGAAATTTAGTTTCTATCAGACTAATAAAAGATAATTGATTTTGAGAAATGAAATTCTTTACCTCTTTTGATGAGGACTTTTGTTTAAGCCCCTCACATTCCAAACAGCAAAGTTCATTGACGAGAGGAATTGCCTAGTTTTCCTACTAGCCTCAGGCTTCTTTTGATGGACGGCTCAGAAAGAACCTTGCCTTGTTACTTATGTTGATCATCATGTTCTTTTACAATTACGTTGAGAAGGCCAGGTCTTTTACAGTTATGTTGATCATCATGTTCTTTTACAGGCCGAGGTTGAGAGGTTGATAAGGATCAAGCCAACGGAGTTCTGTTAAAAGGATTGGTTTTTAATCCCTATGATTGTTAAGGGATGTATTTTGAGAATTAGTAGATTTTATCTCTTTGAATTATATTCGCGTTGGGATACCTTCCTGATTTGAAGGATATCGTTTGGAGATATTTATATCATTAATTGGAGATAATTCCTCGTTTCAGAGAGAAAAAATAATTAACTTAGCGATTAAGTTAATTATTATTAGATTCGTATTTGGAAATTTGGGAGATATTAGAGGCAACCGAAAATATGGCGTAACAACTACCCCCAGTTCTTCATTGTAGCTTGCTGCAGTGGAGAACTAAGCATGCTTCGATCTTCCAAATTTCCTGTGTTACTGAAACAGGTAGGAGAGGAAGATTAGTAAAAAATATGGAGCACCAAGGTGCTCGTAATATGCATGTAGATGTAAACGAGACAATATGCGAGATGTAAAAAATAAGTTTTATAGGTGTGAGAGAACGTATCCTGGAGAGCCATCCAAGCATTATTCGAAGAGTCGTGCAAAACTTTCCGAGCAATACCCTGAAAAGTAAATATTCAAAGAAATATCCTCTATTAAGCACTCCGAGAAATACCCTCCTCAAAGAAGGACGTATTCTAGAGTTTCTATAACGTATTTCAGAAAATATCCTCCTCAAAGAAGGTCATATCCACCAGAATTTCCATAAATGCTTCCAGAGAATACCCTCCTCACAGGAGGTCATATTCCTAGAGCTCGTACCTTGATAAGGCGCCGGAAGTACGGACATCCCCCCCGGAAGTGCGGTTTTTGCAAGGATTTAAAAATTTTGGATACCCTCCTCAAAGGAGATCGTTCCCCATTCCAGAAATATCCCTCCTCACAGGAGGTGGATTTTCCGAAGCTCGTACCTTGATGAGGCGCCGGAAGTACGGACATCCCCCCCCCCCGGAAGTGTGGTTTTTGCAAGGATTTTGATAATTTGGGATACCCTCCTCAAAGGAGGTCGCTCCCCATTCCAGAAATACCCTCCTCACAGGAGGTGGATTTTCCGAAGTTCGCTTCATTTTCACTAAGACTCTCCTTAGAGGAGATCGTCTTTTAAATAAATCACAAAGACCCTCCTTAGAGGAGGTCGTTTAACACAAAAAAAAAATAACGGAGACCCTCCTTAGAGGAGGTCATCTTCCCAAAGTCATATCAATATCCCAAGATTCTTCCAAAAAATATCAGCAACACTTGAAGGCTCTTCTAAAAAATTAACTCTTCGAATAAAAGTCTTCCAAAATATTACCCATACAAAGGAGGGTCTTCCAAAATAATTAACTCTTCGAACAAGAGCCTTCCAAAATATTACCCCTGCAAAGGAGGACCTTTTAAAATAATAAAATCTTCAATTAAGAGTCTTCCAAAATATTGCCCCTGCAAAGGAGGACCTTCTAAAATAATAAAATCTTCAATTTAGAGTCTTCCAAAATATTACCCCTGCAAAGGAGGACCTTCTAAAATAATAAAATCTTCAATTAAGAGTCTTCCAAAATATTACCTCTGCAAAGGAGGACCTTCTAAAATAATAAACTCTTTAATTAAGAGCCTTCCAAAATAATACCCCTGCAAAGGAGGGCCTTCTAAAATAACAAACTCTTTGAATAAGAGCCTTCCAAAATCATGTATAGCGAAGATTACACCTAAAATCTTGAAAATCTTATAAATTCAAATTCTGCCCAGAACTGTTTTTGACATTTTTGACCATGTAAACAATTTTTTCCTGGAAAACACAAAACACGAAAGTTGTAGAGAACGAAAAGACCTTTCCAACGATATATGGCTCATCAAAAAAGGACTTATAACGAATCGGGAATCGAATAAAATGTCTGTTGATTGATTTCTCGATGCTGAAAAACGAGATCTGATTGTTTTTTGTGATTTTGAGAATAGATCGAGATATAATCTGATAAAACTCAAAGAACGAAAGTTATAGACAATTTAAAAATCTTTCCGAATCATTAAAAATCATCAAAATCCAACATGTAATGAATTTAATACGAATTTTATAAGATAACAGATTTGTATGGACAAAATCATAAGAAATCTTATCTTAATTAAGAATAGAGCCACCGCCTCCACCGCTTAGCTCCTCCATTAAATCAGTTCTAGATCCATAATAACCCCCCATGCGTATGAATTGATTGTCCTCCAAAATCAAAAAAATATATCCCCTCCTTCTAGCACCAATTGTTAACGGAGGAATTTGGTGATAACAAGTTTCGGAGGTTGTTGGAATAGAGAATTATGAAAATAAGGGGATTTGGGATTTTGGATGTTTGGGGCTGAACTTGAGGGGTGTCTCGACTTGTTAGATGTGTCGGATCCTTTTTCAAGATGCCTGCATACCTTATATTTATAAGGATCAAGCCAACGCAGTTCTGTTAAAATGATTGGTTTTTAATCCCTATGATTGTTAAGGGATGTATTTTGGGAATTATTAGATTTTATCTCTTTGAATTATATTCGCGTTGGGATACCTTTCTGATTTGAAGGATATCGTTTGGAGATATTTCTATCATTAATTGGAGATAATTCCTCGTTTCAGAGAGAGAAAATAATTAACTTGGCGATTAAGTTAATTATTATTAGATTCGTATTTGGAAATTTGGGAGATATCAGAGGCAACCGAAAATATGGCGTAACAAAAATCAAATGAAGAACAAAGATGAGAATTTTTTTTTAACAATAACAAAACCAATATTCTTATTGATGCCTTTAAAATCTAATCTATATTTATATGTTATGCCCGAATCTCGACATTGATCCTAAACAGGTCAAATGAACTATATTAGGGGTCCACCTTTCTTAATGTGCTCAAATATTGAAGATGGATCAACAATGCATGAGGCTTGAATAGGGATCGCCTCACCTCTATCTCATAATATGGTTTGAAGATAATTCTTTTGAAGACGCTAACCCACCCCAGGGGTCGCCTCACTATGACCTCCTACTAATACTCAAGACGTGCTCTCATGCCAATGACAAAGGAAAAGGAATCTCACGCTTGGGGTCTCATGCTAGGCCTCGAAGGGTCTCATGCTAGGCCCCTAAGGGTCTCACACTAGGCCTCTTAGGGTCTCATAATAGGCCATCAGAGATCGCATACTACCCCGGGATCGCAGTCACATATGGTCCCCAATGTGGGATCGCAATTAATTTATCTCTTTATGTAAGAACCCAGATTTTGGGTGGGATTAAAACTTTTATGTATTTAATGATGTAAGAATGAATAGTGGTTATGACTGCGATGTAACGAAGATCTATTAAATAAATGGAACGGATTTGAATTCAATTACTTACATGTCATGCAGAATACTTTTGGTTGACGGCATAGGTAAGAATGATCTATCTCCTAAGGATATAAGTATATTACTTCAAGTAAGATTATTCTTGTGTCATCCAAATCAATATCTATTATAAGTCCAGCGGTTCCGTAAAAAGGTTAAGAAGCACTCGAGAGTGAACCAGGTTCATTTTCCTAATTATAGGAATTAAATAAAAATAAGTGATGAATAGTGATTTTGGTGGAATTTGGAATATTATTATAATAATGATATACCCGGTATTCGGAACGGATTTCTGAGTTCGTATTAGTGATCCAGGAAGAAAATAAGTGTATGTAAAAGCCGTCGGATTCAGAAAAAGAGCACTTTTATTTTCTCCGAGATTTCCCTGGACACTACAAGACTTAAGGAGTTATAAAAGGGAATTAAGGAATTTAAATTCGAGAAGTATTAAGTAAGATGAAGAATAGTATTAGAAATATTAAGAAGGTTTTCGGTAAAACCCTAACTAGAAACGAATGAGTTATTCCCTCGAACGATCAACGAACAAGCAAGGAAATTGAGTAATACCCGGACAAAGGAACGAATAAATAACCAAGAGACAAACAAGTGCAATTGGTGGGAAAAGGAGAAACCCAAGTAACATCCTTATAAGTCAACTACAAGATGAGTGGTGTAATTGCATTCTTGCAAAAATGGAGTTGTTTGTTGTAGTGCCAACACTTGGCCCAATGAGGAAGCAACAAGTGGCACCATTGGATTGCCAACAACACATTAAAAGAGATGCATCCATTATATATGCAAGGGTTATACATGTATTAGCCATAAATCACCAAAACAAAACAAACCACCACCATTTTTCTCCATTTCTTCATAAAAATCTGCCCATTCTTAGCTAATTGGAAGTCCAACTTCCAACCATCACTTGTTCTTCAAATTTTTATGGTAAGTACTACATATCATGGTAATGATCTCCTAGAAATTTCAGCTTCAAATTCATCTTTTATCATTTTCAAATAAATCATCAAAGATGATGATGAATAGTGTTCTTCATAAACTAACTTTTATTTCTTGATTTCTTTTGATTATTCAAGCTATACTAAGGCTAGATAAGGGCTAAACAAGGCTTGATAAGTTCATACATACACCAAGGAAGGTATACCACTCTTGAAAACCAAGCTCTTAGTTTAAGTTTTGGTATTTTAGATGAGTTATATGGATTTAATGCATGTTTAGGACCTTAAGATTATGATTGGGATTTATTAAATGTGAAATTAGTTTAGATGAACGGAAAGACATTGCTTGGTCTTAGTTCATGGTTGAATAACATGTAAATGTTGTTTGGAGTGGAAACTATAATTATTGGATGGTTTGAAATTTGGAAATCATGTAAACATAGCCGTCGTAATGCCCGATTGTCGTTAGCCTTAAGAAACCGTGATTAACAGTAGCATGAACACACTGTCCAGTCTCGGATTTTGCCATGAAAGGCTAGATTATGTTATAAGCTTCGTTTTGATATAAAGATCACGTGAAACGGACTTACGGTTTAGGATTTATGACTAAATTACTAAAAGTAGTTCGAATCCGTAAACAAAAGTTCGTAACTGAAATTGAACCCTCGTAAGCAATGTAACGTCATGGCGAATCTTGGTAAATAAATACTAGGGGTAAGAAGGAAGGTGTGAAAGAAAACCGTATGTCAAAAAGAGCATTTTTCGATTTATTAAAAATGTTCGAGTCAAGGTTAAACGCGAACGAACCCCTAAAAGACGACTCTTTTGTAACTTTGGTAAAACACTTAGAAAACGGGCGATAAAACTCGGAGTATAAGATTGGTTCGTAACGATCAACCTTAGAACTCGTATGACTCAAGTATGTCCCAAGTATAAGTGCAGTGACATGTCGTATTAACGAACGAATGTCGGGTCGGATCAGTGATAATAAGTAATCCACTAATAGGGGTATAACGAGATAACTCGAGAACGTGTTTCGATTTAAGTATAACTTAACTTTTAATATGTTAAGTGATTAATCCCGAATGCCTTGGCTATTTATAGATCACCAGGCTGAACCGGGACCCGCTACCACTACCCCTTACCGTACTCGACTACCAGGCAAGTTTCAATTCCCTTCTTTTAGGCTGTTGTTGTGATTGAATAAATATATATATATGATTGCTGATATACATATGCCATTGCATGCATGCCTACTTTCAAGTTGAATTGATATACTTGTTCCCTGAATGTTATTGTTGGCTTATAAGCTAGATAGTTATATATCAGTTATAAGCCGGTTATTATAAGACCCTCATAGAAGGGCGTATATATCTTATTAATCAAAAATAGACCGGGAGTCAATATTCCTTGATATATCGAGATTACCTCGGAAGAAGATATTTAAGTAAATATTTTCTATTATTTGGGCGACGAATATTATTTGAATATTCGTTCGAGACTAATTATTTTAACGATCGTTACTTCAAATAATTATTTGAACGTAACTATTCAACGAATAATATTTCTCAATATTCATTCAGAGTCGAACTGATTATCGACTATTATTTCGAATATTCTTCTAAAGATGAGACTATTAAATGAATATTATTTTGGATATTCTTTTAGATTATTATTTTATTAAATCAATATTACTTTTGAATATTCATTTAAGATATTAAATACTTGATGAATATTATTTTAATATTCATCTGAAGCTTGATTTAATTATCGAATATTATTTCGAATATTCCTTAAGGCTTGGATTACTAAATGAATATTACTTGATATTCATTTAGGATATTATTCATTAAATGAATATTACTTTTGAATATTCATTTAAATTCCTAATTAATCATGAATATTACCTTAAATATTCTTTTCAGGTCTTATTAATTAATGAATATTGTTTTGAATATTCATTTAAATATTTATTTATTCAATAAATATTCTCCTGATATTTCTTCAGGGATTATTTTGAGAAATACTCTGATTAAAAATATTCTTTCATATTCCCAAATATTCTTTCAATATTTTAACTCAATAAATATTCTCTGAATATTTATTCCATACTTAGAATAATCTCGATAAGGTTAATCTTCTTCGATTATTACAGAAAATATTTCGAAGTCATATTATTATTAATCTTATATCAAGAAAGGTTCCCAGACATCATTCATCTTTGAGTCTATCTTCTTAATAATAAGGGAACCTTACTTGGAAAAATGTTATTTATCTTGTCGACTTCCCGGTCATAAAGTATTCCCTTCACCCGCAACTCGGGTGCCGTTGACTTATTAAGTCGTTGTTTACCTTCTCATCTTTCGAGGGGTAAGATTACTGGAACAAGTTGATATCCGTTACCAAGTAATAGCTTGGGAGTTATTGGTAAATTTTCCTTTCCAACTAGATACGACTACTTTGTGGAGTCTTATCAACAAGTATTATACTTGGGGAAAGGGGGACGAACGTTATATTCAGAATCATGAACTCTATTTGAACTAGGAGTCGTGTAAGAGGCCGAGTAGCGCCGGTCCATCCCCTTGGCCCAACCGTTGGCCGGGGAGAGCTAGCATGGCGGTATACAAGTAAAGCCGTCAGTTCTTCCTTCTACCGGTAGTAAATCTAAATTGAGCTGTACGATCTCGACTGATCATCAAGATTGGAACAGCGGGCGCGGTGAATACTCCATCATTGGTTCATCATCCAAATTCATTTATTTCCTGCAACATGATTACTGTTGGCAGAGTTGGAAAAGAGTCATAACTGGAATTGCAACCCTTTCTTGCAAGTTCCTCTTCTTAATAACGATAATAATATCTCGCTTACTTTGATGTAGCAGATATTCCTTCAAACAAATACTTTAAGTTACCTTGTAACTTCATCGTTCATATTATACTGGCATCATTTCCGTAAATGCATGGCATATGGTTTAAAAGATAGCTTTGAACTGTTTTAAATTATCGTTCAGTTATATATTTGTTGGTGGGCTTTCGCTCACCCTTGCTTTGTTTATATTATGTCACAACAACAGCTAGGACAGATGGCTCGCGTCAGGCGCACTCGGCGCAAGTAGGTTACCCGACCCACCGGACTACCCGCTGAGATGCTAGCCGCCATTGCTGAGGTAGCATAGTTAGACAGCTTTTGTTTCCTGTTTAACTATATGTATAATTAATGTAATCAACGGCAAAACTTTTAAACCTATGATGTTATCCTTTTGGGATTGTAATAACTTTTATTCGTAACCCTTTAATGTAAGACTTATTTCAATTTCATCTCTGGGACTATAACTGTTGTGTGTGTGAGTGGTAATTATTGTGGGGTCACAGCATGTGATTTATTTATTGTGGACTCAAGTCAAGTATTATGAATGGATGTAAGACCGTAACCACCAGATCCCTGACCCCGGATCTGGGGGTGTTACAGAGATGGTATCAGAGCGAGAGTTATATATCCCAAGAGATGATACGACGTTATATAATAATAAATTCAATAATATAATAAGAACCCTTGCCAGGTTCACCTAAAACCCTTACGGGGACTTTTTAAGTATCATGATAGTAACATAGTTCGTCTTGTGTAGGCGAGCGACTTGTCGGCCCAGGAGGCAGCTGCGAGACAGCATGATGAGGACATGTTCCGGACTAGGGACCCATACAATGAGCACTTACCTGAGGATGATACTGAGCCTGAGGAGGAGGACGCTGAGGAGGTCCAGGTTGAGGCTGATACTGATGTGATCGAGTCTGAGGAGGAGGACCCTGAGGAGGTCCAGGATGATGCTGACACAGATGTTGTTGAGACTGAGGGGGAGGAGGACCCGGAGGGGGTCCAGACAGGACAGGACGCTGAGTTAGTGGTTGAGGATGATGATTATTGGGTTATGACTGAGTTCAGGACTATGGGAGATGACACTGACATGACCACGGATCAGGTGGTGCCGGTGGATGAGGGTGTTGAGGGAGATATAGATGAGCCAGTAGTTGGTGCTGTAGGGAGTCCTGGACTTTTTGTGCCACTCCTCCCTGTTGAGAGAGCCCCTACCCCACCACCACTACCTGTGAGCCCCTACCCCGACGAGTTTGAGGAGCTTACCCCAGAGCCCCAGCAGACAGAGACTGCCGCTCCAGCTGAGCCATCCACCCCACCTCATGCCCCGATAGGAGGAGTCCCAGTATGTGTTCACAACTTGATTGTGAACGGGCTTTATAGAGAGTTGTCTGTGGCAGATGCCAGGTTGGCAGAGTCTAGGAGTGAGTTAGCAGCAGAGAGAGCCGCCCGGATGAGGGTGCAGGGCAGGAGGACTATCAGTGACAGAGTTGGGTATAGGGCTGTGACCCGCATCGAGCTGAGGGCTCGGGTGAGGGTGCGACAGTTGCCTACTGATGGGCATGGTAGGGTAGACAGAGCAGCGGCTGAGGAGGTTTTCCGCATCGCCATGGGGAGGGTTCGGAGGATGTTTCGTCGTGACGGCTGATTTCAGATGTAGTGATGCAGTGGTCTAGTTGTCTAGTCATGTACGGACATAGTGGTGCCGGCTTTTGTAGGGATGGTTTTCTTGTACTTGTTTTCCCTTTTTGCAGACTAGACAGATAGACAGCATATTTCACTTTTGACTTGTTGTTGTTGTTAGGATGGTTGTACTTTAAACTATCGTTGTAACTCGGATGTTGTACCTTTTCGGTACCTGGTATATATTTGTTTCCATTTCAGTCATTACAATTTTGTTGGGATGTGATCACGAGTTTATTAGCATATGTATTACTTTTCGATTAAGTTGCCATGAGATATAAAACTGTGGGATTTTAAACCCAATCATGTAAAGAAATGTGCAAGGAAAAATCCTCTAAAACAGATCAGTGAACCTAATGTATAACTTTCCAAATTTTCAGTAAAATGCCTCCAAGACGAATGGGCACTAGGGCTAACCCCCGCGAATCTACTGACCAAGAAAGTCACAACCAACACGAGGAAAACCATGGAAGTAGTGAGGAACAAGATCAGGACTATAATGAGCAAGAAGATTCCCAGTATGGAGCAGAGGATGAACCCCTGTACTCTGAAGAATTTGAAAGGGAAATAGAGGGTGGAGAAACTGAAGTAGAACAGGAAGGGGAGAACCAGGGCGGAAACCCCATGGGCCAGTTTATGGATCTACTTAGGCAGAATTTGAACCAATACCCCCAACCACCACCAAGCAACAACACTTCAGTGGCAAATTCCTTTAGGGCCTTTAAGTCCCTTAAGCCCCCAGAGTTCCACGGATCGGCTGATCCCGTTGAGGCGAGGGCCTGGATCAAAGAAATGGAAAAGTCTTTTGAGATTCTGAGTATCAATGAGGCTCAGAAGACTGTTTTTGCTACTTACCTACTAAAGGGAGAGGCCAATTATTGGTGGGAAGCCAAGAAAAACATGGAGACTGATGCTGTCATAGCCTGGGAAAGGTTCAAACAATTATTCCTGGAGAAGTACTTCCCGAAGTTCATGAAAACCCAGATGGAACTTAAGTTCTTGGAACTGAAACAGAACAATATGTCAGTGGCTGACTATGAGGCTAAATTTACTGAGCTATCAAGATTTGTGCCAGAGTTTGTAGACACAGAAGAGAAGAAAGCTAACAGGTTTCAACAAGGGCTGAAACAGTGGATCCAGAATAGGGTGGCTGTTTTAGAGATTACAGATTATGCCACCTTGGTGCAGAAGGCAACCATTGTGGAGGCTGGTAGTGATCAGATGCAGAGAGAGAGAGAGAGAAAGGGGGGATAAAGAGAAAGCATGTTAGTATGGGCGGAAGATCCGCTGGAGGAAAACCCCCAACCAAGTTTAATCGAGGAGCGGTTTCCCTACCAGGGAGGAGTGTAGGGTTTAAACCATCTGCGAGTGTGAGTGTGAGCCAGGGCGGCCACCAATCAGGAATGTCCCGTTCCAACCCTTCTCGACCTCCATTGCCATTGTGTGCTACTTGTGGGAAGAGGCACTCCGGGGTGTGCAACCTGAAGCAGATAAACTGTTATAAGTGTGGGCGAGCTGGGCATTATGCTACCGCTTGCACCACGGTCATCCCTAATAGCACAACCTGTTTCCAGTGTGGACAGCGAGGGCACATGAGGAAGGATTGCCCAAAGAGCAAACCAGCAGCATCAGGAGCAAGCAAGGTTGCCTCAAATAGGCCACCAACTGCTAGGACTTTCAATATGTCAGTACAAGATGCCGTGAGGGACACAGATGTGATAGCAGGTACTTTTTCTCTTAATTCAGTCAGTGCAAATGTCTTATTTGATTCAGGAGCAACTAAGTCTTTTATATCTAGAGATTTTGCGCATAACTTGAAACTTAAAACCCAGCAACTAAGAGATTCCTTACAAGTAGAAATAGCTAATCAGGAAATCGTACCGGTTAATCAAATTCACCCCGATTGTAAGCTAGAAATAGGAGGACGATCCTTCTATGTCGATTTAATTCCTTTTAAGCTAGGGGAATTCGATGTCATTTTGGGTATGGATTGGTTGTCTCGCAATGATGCGCAGATAGATTGTAAAGGGAAAAAGGTTAAGTTGAAAACCCCAGGGAAGAAAGAAATAGTGTTTAAAGGGATGCGACAGACCCAGAAAATTCTGACCATGGCGCAAACCAAGAGATTGTTACGAAAAGGGAACGAGGCTTATTTAGCCTACGTTATAGATACTCAGAAGGAAGTGCCAAGATTGCAGGACATTCTGGTAGTTAATGAGTTCGAGGACGTGTTCCCACAAGATCTTCCTGGACTACCACCTGATAGGGTAATTGAGTTTGCCATCGAATTAGCCCCGGGGACGGCGCCAGTTTCGAAGGCCCCGTACCGACTAGCCCCAGTAGAAATGAAGGAGCTAGCTAAACAATTACAGGAATTGTTGGATAAGGGCATGATAAGGCCCAGTGTGTCGCCTTGGGGCGCACCAGTGTTGTTTGTTAAGAAAAAGGATGGAAGTATGAGGTTATGCATCGACTACAGAGAATTGAACAAGCTAACCATAAAGAATAAGTATCCATTGCCCAGGATAGACGATTTGTTTGACCAGCTAAGAGGAGCTGAATACTTCTCTAAGATTGATTTGAGAACGGGATATCACCAACTGAAGATCAAACCTGAAGATATCCCGAAGACTGCATTCCGCACCAGATATGGACATTATGAGTTCTTAGTTATGTCGTTTGGATTGACCAACGCCCCAGCAGCCTTCATGGACCTAATGAATAGGGTGTTCAAGGAATATTTGGACAAATTCGTGATAGTTTTCATTGATGATATTCTCATCTACTCAAAGACAGAGGCAGAACACGCTGAACATTTAAGGATAACCTTAGAAATACTCAGGAAGGAGCAGTTATATGCCAAGTTCTCCAAGTGTGAGTTTTGGAAAAATGAGGTACAATTCTTAGGGCACGTGATCAATAGAGAAGGAGTGTTGGTTGACCCCTCCAAGATAGAAGCAGTTTCAAACTGGGAACGGCCAACTACTCCAACCGAGGTGAGGAGTTTCATTGGACTGGCCGGATATTACAGGAGATTTGTCCAAGACTTTGCGAAACTCGCAGCTCCATTAACTCGACTTACCCGTAAAACCGAGAAATTTGAATGGACTGAGAAATGCGAGAAGAGTTTCCAGGAGTTAAAGAAGAGGCTGGTGACAGCCCCAGTGCTGGCATTACCTGATGGAAAAGGAGATTTCGTGATTTACAGTGACGCTTCGCATAAAGGACTGGGATGCGTGCTTATGCAGCACGGCAAGGTAATAGCGTATGCGTCTAGGCAATTGAAGGATTATGAAGTCAGATATCCCACGCATAATCTAGAACTAGCAGCCATAGTCTTCGCTTTAAAGATTTGGAGACACTACCTGTATGGGGAAAAATGCGAGATTTACACAGACCATAAGAGCCTCAAATACATTTTCACTCAGAAAGAGCTTAACATGCGCCAGAGGAGGTGGTTAGAGTTAATCAAGGATTACGACTGTGAAATTCGATATCACCCGGGTAAAGCCAATGTGGTGGCTGACGCCCTTAGTCGGAAAGAGAAGCTCAAGATGATAACTTCAGAGAAAGAGCTAGTGAAGGATTTTGAGAAGTTGGAAATCGAGGTTAAGTTACCTGAAGAGGGCCAAGAAAAGTTGATGGAAATTAGAATCCAACCTCCATTGCTAGAAAAGATTAGACTGTGCCAGGAACGGATGATGGAGGAAGAAAAGAACTCCACAGAAGAGCTAATGACCGGGGAGGAAATTAAGTGCGAAAGAGACAAGGAAGGGATCATGAGGTACACGTACAGGATATGGATCCCAAATGTTCAGGAGCTCAAGGATGAGATTTTAAATGAGGCACACAACTCAAGATACTCAGTGCACCCCGGTAGCACTAAAATGTATAGGGATTTGAAGGAGTATTACTGGTGGCCCAATATGAAAAAGGACGTAGCAGAGTGGGTAAGCAGATGCTTGACCTGCCAACGAGTGAAGGCAGAGCACCAGAGACCCAGCGGACTTCTACATCCCTTAGAGATTCCAGAATGGAAATGGGAACATATAGCCATGGATTTCGTAGTAGGTTTACCCAGGACCAAGGCTAATCATGACACCATATGGGTAATTGTAGATCGACTGACGAAATCGGCTCACTTTCTCCCGATCAACGAAAGGTACACGGTCGATAGACTAGTGGACATCTACTTAAAAGAGATAGTGGCGCGACATGGAGTCCCAGTCGCAATAGTATCCGATCGAGATCCTAGATTTAACTCCAGGTTTTGGAGAAGTTTTCAAGAATGTGTAGGGACCCGACTGGACATGAGCACAGCCTACCACCCCCAGACAGATGGGCAAAGTGAAAGGACCATCCAAACACTAGAGGATATGTTGAGAGTCTGCGCGATAGACTTCAAGGGGAGTTGGGATGATCACTTGCCATTGGTTGAGTTCTCCTATAATAACAGTTATCATTCAAGCATTGGGATGCCACCTTATGAGGCCCTTTATGGAAGAAAATGTCGATCTCCCTTGTATTGGGATGAAGTTGGAGAGCGAAAGATGCTCGGGCCCGAAGTGGTCCAACGAACTAAAGATGCAGTAGATCTAATCAGAGGACGGTTGGTAGCAGCCCAGGATCGACAAAAGAAATATGCCGACTTAGCTCGGAAAGGCAAGGAATACGAGGTAGGGGACCTAGTGTTCTTGAAAGTGTCACCTTGGAAAGGTTTAATGAGATTTGGGAAGAAAGGAAAGCTGAGTCCCAGATACATTGGACCATTTGAGATCTTGAGACGGATTGGGGAACTAGCTTATGAACTCGCATTGCCCCCGAATCTACAGCAGGTGCACAATGTGTTTCATGTTTCGATGCTGAGGAAGTATAATCCGGATGCAAAGCATATTGTAGAGTATGAGCAAGTGGATATGCAACCAGACCTGACCTATGTGGAGCAACCTGTGGAAATCATAGACCGGAAAGAGCAAGTGCTCCGAAACAAGGTCATTCAGCTAGTCAGAGTTTTGTGGCAGAACCACAATGTAGAAGAATCCACCTGGGAACTTGAAAGCGCAATGCAAGAAAAGTACCCCCACTTGTTTTCAAACTGATTCCGGGACGGAATCCTTTTAAGGAGGGGAGACTGTAAGAACCCAGATTTTGGGTGGGATTAAAACTTTTATGTATTTAATGATGTAAGAATGAATAGTGGTTATGACTGCGATGTAACGAAGATCTATTAAATAAATGGAACGGATTTGAATTCAATTACTTACATGTCATGCAGAATACTTTTGGTTGACGGCATAGGTAAGAATGATCTATCTCCTAAGGATATAAGTATATTACTTCAAGTAAGATTATTCTTGTGTCATCCAAATCAATATCTATTATAAGTCCAGCGGTTCCGTAAAAAGGTTAAGAAGCACTCGAGAGTGAACCAGGTTCATTTTCCTAATTATAGGAATTAAATAAAAATAAGTGATGAATAGTGATTTTGGTGGAATTTGGAATATTATTATAATAATGATATACCCGGTATTCGGAACGGATTTCTGAGTTCGTATTAGTGATCCAGGAAGAAAATAAGTGTATGTAAAAGCCGTCGGATTCAGAAAAAGAGCACTTTTATTTTCTCCGAGATTTCCCTGGACACTACAAGACTTAAGGAGTTATAAAAGGGAATTAAGGAATTTAAATTCGAGAAGTATTAAGTAAGATGAAGAATAGTATTAGAAATATTAAGAAGGTTTTCGGTAAAACCCTAACTAGAAACGAATGAGTTATTCCCTCGAACGATCAACGAACAAGCAAGGAAATTGAGTAATACCCGGACAAAGGAACGAATAAATAACCAAGAGACAAACAAGTGCAATTGGTGGGAAAAGGAGAAACCCAAGTAACATCCTTATAAGTCAACTACAAGATGAGTGGTGTAATTGCATTCTTGCAAAAATGGAGTTGTTTGTTGTAGTGCCAACACTTGGCCCAATGAGGAAGCAACAAGTGGCACCATTGGATTGCCAACAACACATTAAAAGAGATGCATCCATTATATATGCAAGGGTTATACATGTATTAGCCATAAATCACCAAAACAAAACAAACCACCACCATTTTTCTCCATTTCTTCATAAAAATCTGCCCATTCTTAGCTAATTGGAAGTCCAACTTCCAACCATCACTTGTTCTTCAAATTTTTATGGTAAGTACTACATATCATGGTAATGATCTCCTAGAAATTTCAGCTTCAAATTCATCTTTTATCATTTTCAAATAAATCATCAAAGATGATGATGAATAGTGTTCTTCATAAACTAACTTTTATTTCTTGATTTCTTTTGATTATTCAAGCTATACTAAGGCTAGATAAGGGCTAAACAAGGCTTGATAAGTTCATACATACACCAAGGAAGGTATACCACTCTTGAAAACCAAGCTCTTAGTTTAAGTTTTGGTATTTTAGATGAGTTATATGGATTTAATGCATGTTTAGGACCTTAAGATTATGATTGGGATTTATTAAATGTGAAATTAGTTTAGATGAACGGAAAGACATTGCTTGGTCTTAGTTCATGGTTGAATAACATGTAAATGTTGTTTGGAGTGGAAACTATAATTATTGGATGGTTTGAAATTTGGAAATCATGTAAACATAGCCGTCGTAATGCCCGATTGTCGTTAGCCTTAAGAAACCGTGATTAGCAGTAGCATGAACACACTGTCCAGTCTCGGATTTTGCCATGAAAGGCTAGATTATGTTATAAGCTTCGTTTTGATATAAAGATCACGTGAAACGGACTTACGGTTTAGGATTTATGACTAAATTACTAAAAGTAGTTCGAATCCGTAAACAAAAGTTCGTAACTGAAATTGAACCCTCGTAAGCAATGTAACGTCATGGCGAATCTTGGTAAATAAATACTAGGGGTAAGAAGGAAGGTGTGAAAGAAAACCGTATGTCAAAAAGAGCATTTTTCGATTTATTAAAAATGTTCGAGTCAAGGTTAAACGCGAACGAACCCCTAAAAGACGACTCTTTTGTAACTTTGGTAAAACACTTAGAAAACGGGCGATAAAACTCGGAGTATAAGATTGGTTCGTAACGATCAACCTTAGAACTCGTATGACTCAAGTATGTCCCAAGTATAAGTGCAGTGACATGTCGTATTAACGAACGAATGTCGGGTCGGATCAGTGATAATAAGTAATCCACTAATAGGGGTATAACGAGATAACTCGAGAACGTGTTTCGATTTAAGTATAACTTAACTTTTAATATGTTAAGTGATTAATCCCGAATGCCTTGGCTATTTATAGATCACCAGGCTGAACCGGGACCCGCTACCACTACCCCTTACCGTACTCGACTACCAGGCAAGTTTCAATTCCCTTCTTTTAGGCTGTTGTTGTGATTGAATAAATATATATATATGATTGCTGATATACATATGCCATTGCATGCATGCCTACTTTCAAGTTGAATTGATATACTTGTTCCCTGAATGTTATTGTTGGCTTATAAGCTAGATAGTTATATATCAGTTATAAGCCGGTTATTATAAGACCCTCATAGAAGGGCGTATATATCTTATTAATCAAAAATAGACCGGGAGTCAATATTCCTTGATATATCGAGATTACCTCGGAAGAAGATATTTAAGTAAATATTTTCTATTATTTGGGCGACGAATATTATTTGAATATTCGTTCGAGACTAATTATTTTAACGATCCTTACTTCAAATAATTATTTGAACGTAACTATTCAACGAATAATATTTCTCAATATTCATTCAGAGTCGAACTGATTATCGACTATTATTTCGAATATTCTTCTAAAGATGAGACTATTAAATGAATATTATTTTGGATATTCTTTTAGATTATTATTTTATTAAATCAATATTACTTTTGAATATTCATTTAAGATATTAAATACTTGATGAATATTATTTTAATATTCATCTGAAGCTTGATTTAATTATCGAATATTATTTCGAATATTCCTTAAGGCTTGGATTACTAAATGAATATTACTTGATATTCATTTAGGATATTATTCATTAAATGAATATTACTTTTGAATATTCATTTAAATTCCTAATTAATCATGAATATTACCTTAAATATTCTTTTCAGGTCTTATTAATTAATGAATATTGTTTTGAATATTCATTTAAATATTTATTTATTCAATAAATATTCTCCTAATATTTCTTCAGGGATTATTTTGAGAAATACTCTGATTAAAAATATTCTTTCATATTCCCAAATATTCTTTCAATATTTTAACTCAATAAATATTCTCTGAATATTTATTCCATACTTAGAATAATCTCGATAAGGTTAATCTTCTTCGATTATTACAGAAAATATTTCGAAGTCATATTATTATTAATCTTATATCAAGAAAGGTTCCCAGACATCATTCATCTTTGAGTCTATCTTCTTAATAATAAGGGAACCTTACTTGGAAAAATGTTATTTATCTTGTCGACTTCCCGGTCATAAAGTATTCCCTTCACCCGCAACTCGGGTGCCGTTGACTTATTAAGTCGTTGTTTACCTTCTCATCTTTCGAGGGGTAAGATTACTGGAACAAGTTGATATCCGTTACCAAGTAATAGCTTGGGAGTTATTGGTAAATTTTCCTTTCCAACTAGATACGACTACTTTGTGGAGTCTTATCAACAAGTATTATACTTGGGGAAAGGGGGACGAACGTTATATTCAGAATCATGAACTCTATTTGAACTAGGAGTCGTGTAAGAGGCCGAGTAGTGCCGGTCCATCCCCTTGGCCCAACCGTTGGCCGGGGAGAGCTAGCATGGCGGTATACAAGTAAAGCCGTCAGTTCTTCCTTCTACCGGTAGTAAATCTAAATTGAGCTGTACGATCTCGACTGATCATCAAGATTGGAACAGCGGGCGCGGTGAATACTCCATCATTGGTTCATCATCCAAATTCATTTATTTCCTGCAACATGATTACTGTTGGCAGAGTTGGAAAAGAGTCATAACTGGAATTGCAACCCTTTCTTGCAAGTTCCTCTTCTTAATAACGATAATAATATCTCGCTTACTTTGATGTAGCAGATATTCCTTCAAACAAATACTTTAAGTTACCTTGTAACTTCATCGTTCATATTATACTGGCATCATTTCCGTAAATGCATGGCATATGGTTTAAAAGATAGCTTTGAACTGTTTTAAATTATCGTTCAGTTATATATTTGTTGGTGGGCTTTCGCTCACCCTTGCTTTGTTTATATTATGTCACAACAACAGCTAGGACAGATGGCTCGCGTCAGGCGCACTCGGCGCAAGCAGGTTACCCGACCCACCGGACTACCCGCTGAGATGCTAGCCGCCATTGCTGAGGTAGCATAGTTAGACAGCTTTTGTTTCCTGTTTAACTATATGTATAATTAATGTAATCAACGGCAAAACTTTTAAACCTATGATGTTATCCTTTTGGGATTGTAATAACTTTTATTCGTAACCCTTTAATGTAAGACTTATTTCAATTTCATCTCTGGGACTATAACTGTTGTGTGTGTGAGTGGTAATTATTGTGGGGTCACAGCATGTGATTTATTTATTGTGGACTCAAGTCAAGTATTATGAATGGATGTAAGACCGTAACCACCAGATCCCTGACCCCGGATCTGGGGGTGTTACACTTTATAATAGGGGTCCAGTGTTGACTCTCATGCTAACCCAGCCTCGAGGTCGCATTAGTAGATATGAAGGCTCATAACTAAGCTTAGTGGGATCGCATAACTAAGCCCAGTGGGGTGGCATAACTAAGCCTAGTGGGGTTTCATGACTATGCCCAGTGGGGTCGCATGCGAGACCCTTATAAGCTTCTCCATTAGCCTCGCAGACGAGGCCTCGCGATTCTAGCATCATGGTAGTCATTGGTAGTCTTCATTGAGCCATGGATCATGAGCAGAGTTAATGGACTATTAGTATCAGACCATAACATATAGTGGATTTGGGCCAGGATGGATATCCAAAAACCCTAGCCCGCGTGTCTAGGTAACTTTTTCTCCAAAACTACGTATGGATTAATTCCCTATAAAAAGGGTACGTAGGCCTTTTCTTAGGATTGACAGTTGGCAGCAATAGAGAATAAATAGTTTTTCTAACATTCAACGAATCAACAAGCAAGATCAGCCACAATAATCACCAATCTCCTTCCGTGTTCTTCGCGTTTTAGCAAAATATCCGTATTTTGCTCCGTAATGTCAACAACCTCCGCAATTATTGTTATACCAATTTCTCCCTATAACACTATATATTATAAATTAGTGAATAACCTGCCCACTGAATTATCCATTGTTAGGTTTTGTATTTATATTTAGTTTTGTAAAAAATCTAAGATACCTAAACTTGTTTTGGCCTAACTTGAAATATTGTTAATATGAATTACATTATTTGTGATAAATTTATTAATAAAATATTGAACAAATGTTTAAATTTTGATGTGTTCATTAATGTAAATAATTACTAAATTAATTTTTATAATATGTAAAAGCAATTTATTGTATTAATATTAATTCTTTCATATAAAAATGGACAAAATTCAATAAAATATTGAAACTACCAATGCAATTTATTTAATTTTTATTATTATTAAATAAATTTTGAAATACCCAACCTATCTCGGACCTAGGCCTATCAATGGATCGGATATCCGATCCGATCCGATCCGCACTGATTTAAATAGATATGGATTGATCTAAAAAAATATCCGATCCGGAACCCGATCCGATGAGAACGACCCGAATAATAAATGGATTGGATATGGATTTAGGTTGATCCGATATCCAATCCATTTATTATTCGGATCGTTCTTATCGGATCGGATTCCGGATCGAATATTTTTTTAATCAATCCATATCCATTTAAATCAGTGCAGATCGGATCGAATTGGATCGGATATCCGATCCATTGACAGGCCTACTCAGTTGTAGTATAGCCCAACAAGAGCTGTTTTACAAGTCGAGACATCTTATTGAATCAGGTCAGCCCAAAAGATGTGTGTTGGACTTGCATACTTGCTGCTATCTGGGTTGTGTTTGATGGGCCTGTAATCATCAACCATTTAAAACTCATCATCCTGTAATCTACAAACTAGGGCTGCACATGGGTAGGGTTGGGTCGGATTTTTATCAAACCCCGACCCAACCCAATTAGTTCGGTTTTATAAAAAATCAACCCATTAACTTAAAAAAATAATTGTAACCCATCCCCGACCCAACCTAATTAATTCGGTTTGGTTCGGGTTGGGTTGGGTTAAATTTGCTAATAGAAAGAACTTTGCAAAAAATCCTGCACATCTGCACTTCGCAGAAAATGTTACAGAAAAAGTTGCAAAAGTCAGAAAGTGTTGTAGAATGTTGCAGAATGTTGCCGAAAGTGTTGCAGAATGTTGCAAAAGCCAAAAAGTGTTGCAGAATGTTCTAGAAAGTGTTGCAGAAAATTTATATGATGCAAAAAATTTATATAGTGCAGAAATTTATAGAAAATATATAAAATGTTGAGTATTGAATACAGTAAAAGAATACAGAGGGGGGGGTGAATGGATTCTTGAGTTTTTCTTCGGTTTTGAATCTTTGCAGCAAGATAAGTGATGAGTGTGTGAGATATGAAGATGCGGATAATTAAACACAAACACAACACAATATCACTTTAATCTAATATTTTATTAGATTAAGATGTTGCTACAATCTGTGAATACAAATGATAGTATTCTCAGCTTCGTTTTTCTCAGAGAGATATTTTCTGGATATATTTGAGAAACTTCAAAACCTTAACAGCTAAGGAAGTGAGGCTGTATCCTTATAGACATGGATACACCCCCTTGCTACAAATGAGGTAGGTAAAAAACAAAAGCACTTTCCAGTCTGTCTATCTCATTTTAGTAAGAGTCCAAACGGCTACAGATTTGACTTTGAAAAGCCTGTTTAGATCCACTTCTTCAGCTCCTTGTCCCTTGTCTTATCTCTCCAAGCTTCTTTGTAGGCTTTCCAGCATGCTTTATAGGACAGAGTCAAATAAAGTATCCTGGCTTGTTGCAGGTTTCTGACTTGTACAATTCTTCAGTATTTTGTCCTCAAGAATGTATTCGAGAAGTGACTAAGTAAGTGATTCGAGAACTGGAGTTGACTTGATCGATAACTCTGAGTTCTCGAATAGTGTTATCTTGACATATCGAATCACTTCTCGAATAGCTCTTTTCTCTGGGACTCCTTGAGATATCGAATAGAGCATTTTGACATATCGAATCCCTGAGATATCGAATAGCATATTGAGAGATATCGAATAGTGTCTTCTGAGATATCGAACTTCAGACTTCTCGAATGCTAGACTTCTCGAATAGACAACTGTACTTCTCGAATTGGTACTTAGGCAAATTCTTCATTTCTTCAAATCCCAACTGTGATTATTTGGCAGTCTTCATTCCCTTGCTTGAGGCATGAACCTTAGAACTTCTTTCAAGCTTTATTCTTGACTTAGTAGGTACAGTTACACAGATAGAATTTGATGCCTATTACAAGTACAGAACAAATAGAAACTCTACAACTAGAGGTTCCCTCAGTTAAGAGGTCATGTAGGTAATGCATAGCATTACACATACTTAGGCTTGTTATTAGATGTATTCAGGCATGCCTCTGTGACTAACAATCTCCCCCAAATTGTGAGTAAGACCCTTAGTCACAATTTCATGTCTGATAACAAGCCTATCATACATAAAGATAAAACTTGACAGTACAGGTATGAATTTCCATCAGCAATTTGGATAGAACTACAGAGTGAGTAATCTTACAGCCTATGATGAAGAACTAGCCATTGTCTTTTGATTCCCTTTCCATAGCTTTGGCTTGAAATTCATCATATTCTTTCTCTCTTCTTTCTTTCTCCTTCCTTGTATTCTCATCCATAGCTTTTATTATTTCTGCCATAGCATCCAATTCTTCAAGCAAAATTGAGTCTTTGAAATCTTCAAGTACTGGTTCCAGAATATTTGCAGGATAGTGGTTGAGTAGATTCATTCTGATGTTGACTTGATTTCCATTCCTCCTCCTATACTTTACCATGTAGGGGTTGAACTGAACTCTACACAAACCCTTTTTCCTCAGCTTTTCTGCTTCACTTTCCAGTCTCTCAATTTCTTTCTCCCTTGCCAGCCATTTCTCAAAACACTCTTTTCTGACTTTTTCTTCATGATCTCTCTTCATTTTCACAAAATCAATTAGCTCCAGTTTCCATACTCTCTCCACTTTATCTTCTGAGCTCAACAGTGCAATGATTCTCTCTATGTCATATAGCTTGCCCCAGTGTTGACATCCTCCTTGTTTGAATTTCTCCTCCCTTCCATCCGAATATTTAATCTCAAGGCAATTATCAACAATGGCAACATGATAGATTCTTTGAGCTTGCAAAAATTGCAGTTGGTCTACATCATAATCTTCATCTAGTGGTTGGAGTTTTAGGCCTGGATAGATTGTCAGGGTTTTTGATATGGTTGGCTTTGATTTCCTTGCAGCTTGCTTGAACTTGATTCTTTTTACATGATTACTTGGCAGCAGTATGTGACCTTTGTTTGTAGACCATTGTAGTATTCCATTAGCAGTTTGCTTTTTGAAACATACAGATGGTTTCTTGACTTGAATCTTCTTCTCTTCTTGAGGTGGCAAGACAGTTGCAGAAGCCATAGATGCAAATTTTGAAAGGTCACTACTGGCAGCATTCACCCTAGACTTAGAGTCTTGTGTTGTGGTGAGGTTACTGTCAGCAATGCCTGAGGCTTGCTGTCTTCCACTTTTCCTCTCAGAGCCTTTACCTTGATCATCATCATTCTTTCTCTTCTCATCATCCTTCTTCTTCTTCTTGTCTTCATCACCCTTATTACTCCTGTGATATCTTCTCCTTCCATCACTTTTATCTTCATCCTTGTCTTGATCTTTGCTTGGGTTGAACTTAGCAGTCTCAGATACAATGCCAGTTGCAATATATGACCTGAGATAAGATATAGCTTCTAATTCTTCTGCTGTTCTAGATCCCTTCTTCTTGATCAGTTTCTCAATGATGGCTATGATGAGATTTTTATTTTGAGGAGTTAGATGCTTAGGAATGACCAGCTGCTTGATATCTTCAATTCTTGTTCCAGCCTGGTAGATAATAGTTCTAGGATCTGTGAAAACTTCAGGTAGCCTTGAAGGTTGACCATTCCTCAATTCATCATGAAGACTCTTGTTGTTCTCATTTCCCTTCTCAATTAGTCCAAGGAGCACATTCACTTCTGAGTGCTTTAGACTCTGTAGAGTATTGATGGTTAAGTGCCATATCTTGTTCTTTCCTACCATCAATATCTCCTTGAGCCATAGATCATTAAGCCTCCTTGGTACTACAGTGAGACAGTCAATCTGACTCTTCAAACTCTCATGATATAGCAGAGCATCACCAGCCTGTTCTCTAGAGACTTTCAGAAGCTCCAAGAATGCATCATCATGATAGACATTTGAGTTTGCAATTTCTTGTAGCTTGGCCTCAGTGACCACCTTCACTTCTACTGGCTTGGCACTCTTAGATATTGAGATTTGAGGCTTGTCAGATGGCATACTCCCTGCAACCACTGTGGTTGTAATAGACTGCCTTTGACCATCAGGAGTAGTGATGTGCACAGTTGGTAGAGTGACAACTGGCAGAGAAGTGGGAGGCACATCAACTTTGTCCTTTCCTTTTCCAGGCACATGAGTAGTAGATTTCAAAGTTCTCTGATGGCCACCCTCAGTGATCTTGATGCCCTTTTCTAGTGATCTCTCCCCCTTTGGATTTGAGTTCTTTGATATCCTCTTCTCCCCCTTAGGCTTGTTGACAGACACAGGGACTGTAGGATGCACCTTTGGAGTTGAAGATTCATCAGGTAGGGGAAGACCCATGTGCTTCATCATTGCAGACAACATTGATTGTTGATGCAGAAGGACATCAGCTGTGGTGGTGGCTTGAGTGTTCAACTGCTCAGTCAGAGTTGTCACAGTGTCTGTAAGATGAGCATTGGACTTGTGGAGAGAGACTACCTCCTTTTCAAGAGTATCCACTTTAGTGAAGAGTTCATTGGCCTTAAAACCAGATAGGGATTGATCCTTCAGTCTCTGCACTTCGAACCTTGACATCTCATGCACAGGAACCTCAGTGACCAGCTTGTCTCCATATTGATTTGCAAAGAGGGTCCTGAGCATGGCATTGGCATCAGTTGTCTGATCTGATAAGGATTGAAATTTGTGCCCCAGACCTGTGACAGCATCCTTGAGAATAGCTAAACCATTGTCCATCCTGGTGCAAGTAGCATTGCAGGTTCGAATGTCCTTGAGCACAGTCTCCAATTGAGGGAATTTAGCATCAAAAGTCCTCTTGATCTCATGCACCTCCTTGGTTGTAGCTGAACACACTTCATTAATTTCTGTCTTTAAGCCTTTACCAAGATAGTGTGCAGCCTTGAGAATGCCTTTATAGCTGTCATTCACTGCTTCAAACACATCAGTAGGGTTGAGAGATTTGGCATTGGACCCTAGTGAAGTGATGTACTCTTCTCTGAGATACTGGAGACCTTCTGAGAGAGGGATTGAATTGGTTCCTTGCAGCCAAGCATCGATATTCCCATCTCTCTCAGTTTCATCTATGATTTTCTCCTTCTGTAGCTCTACATCCTCTTTGTGACATAGGAGAATAGCTTCATAGTCTGGATTGGGCATGTTTGCAGTGAGAAGGTGCTGAGCAATTTTTGTGAACTCAGGGATCTGATCCACAACTAAGCTTTGAAGTGCTTCAACCGTCAATTGTGGTGGAACAGACCCTGATCCTGAAGCACTGTCATGTTGCACAGGCTTCAGCCATTGAGACAAAAAGTTAGAGCTAGAGCTAGGCTTGCTAGGCTCCTCAGTTACAGATGCAACTTCTGCAACCGGATGAACAGACTCTACTACTGTTGTCTCCACAGAAGTGGGATGAGTTACAACAGTAGTTGACACAGGCACAGAGTCTCTAGTAAGAACTAGTGAATCCTCTGTGTTTGTGATGGTGTCATTAGGATATGCCCCAGCATGCATTCCCTGACCATCCAAATGTGGTACCTGGGTGGTGAGCAAGGTGTCATGCACCAAGTCACTTGAATTCATTGGCTCATCAAAGGAAAAGAATTCTTGATGATCAATGCCTTGCTCCTCAATTGCTTGAGTTGCAGGCTCCAAAGAAATATGAGTGGTAGATTCTGAAAGAGAAGTGTGTTGTAGACAAGATTTTGGCAACTCCCCCTGAGAAATAGAGGGAGTTTCAGTTATGATGTGCTCTCCACTCAGTGTTGTGCCAGCCTTATCACTCCCTTGTGCTGACTCTTTACAGATAGGTGCATTGGGGAGGATGCTTGATTCTATAGATGCATCCTGTTGAGAGGATACATCTAGTGAGCTGTGTGCCCCTGATTTTACAACTTCAGCCATTTGAGTGACTGAAGAGGTGGTTTTAGACTTCTTCTTCTTCTTTAGGCTTATGATAGGTGACTCAGGTTTCTCACTTTCTAACCCTAGTTCTACAGCCAAGGCTGCTTCAGTTAAGATTTCTAAAGGTTCAGAAGCAACCTGTTTTCTCTTCTTTTTACTAACATCACCCTTTTGAGAGGATGATGCAGTTGGCTCTTTGCTGGATAGAGTGTTTGGCTGAGGGGGTTGGTTAGCAGGCCTTGGGTTAGCACGTTGTTCTCCTTGCTTAGGCTGTGCTAACTGAGATTTAGAATCAAATATTGGCATGTTGTGGGGGTAAGACCTAAACAAACCCTCCATGTGGGAAGTTATGCTAAGTCTTACATCCACATCATTCCTAGTCTCCAAATTACCAAAAATGAGTTTGGTCATGGACCTAGGATAGCCTATTTTACTCTTATCTACTCCAGGCAATTCAATCAAAGAAGCATTTTTAAAGTTAAGCACTGATTGAATAAAGCGAGGAAAGAAAATTTCATTACCTCTCTTGGCTGTGGTCTGACCAAGTCTCCCATAGAGTTCCTGTAGGATGAGAAGTCCAACATCTATCTTTCTCCCATGAGCCAAGGCATAGGCAAGCTGCTGCACGGGTGTACTAATCTGATCAAAGCTTGATTTCCGTGCAGTGAATACATGAAGGAGTGTAGCAAATACAAAGCTCCATTCTTTCCTTAAGAACTTCCTATTCAACTTTCCCAGCTTGATAGTATCAGAGTAGTTGATGAAGTCAAAGAATTCTTCCAACTCATCATTGGAGGCCAGAGCATCATACGTCTCTTGCTGCATATCCAAGGCTTGATTCATGTCTGCAGTGGTGATAGTGATATCCTCTCCTTGAATCTTGCAGTGAACAATATAAGAAGTGATAGCATTCTCAAGAGCGATGACCTCCACAGTAGCAGTCCTCCAGAATTGTTCCAATAGATCTATGTACAGAGTTGGGTTGGCTGAGAGCGCACTCTTGATGTATGATTCAGACAACCACCGAACAAAGCACTTGAAATTGGCATTCGGTGCTTCCACATCACTGGTGATTGCGATGAAATTAGTTTGGAATGATATGGTGAGTTTAGGGTTTGCCATTTGGGTAGAGAAGAAAAGAGAATTAGGATTGAAGAAGAAATTCGCAGTTAGGGTTTTTCAGAGGTTTCAGGAGTTGAGGTGCTTGAGAAATCGAACGAAAAGAATTGAATAGTTGTGAAGTTGAATGTATATGTATGAATGTCTTGAGTTGTCGATAGATAAGTGTTCTGTAGCGACAAGTCATTCGAGAAGTATGAAACAACTATTCGAGAAGTCAAGAAAGGCTTATTCGATATCTCAGACAGTTTTTAACTCACAGCTGGCAGTGATTTAACTCAGAAGAAAATTCAAAGTTAAGAATATATTTTTATGAGTGAAATGAAGTTTTGAATATAAATCCAAAAAGCGATTAAGTGTCAGCGAAAGATCAGCCTTTTCAAATGATTCGATAACTCAAATGCAGTATTCGAGAACTCTATCATTAGAGAACTAAAATACTCTATTCGAGAACTCAAAGTGTGCTATTCGATTTCTCTAAAAGACACTATTCGAGAACTCAAGAGGGTTCTAGATAGGCCTATTCGAGAACTCGAGCCAAGACATAACAATGAACCATTCGAGAAGTCTGACTTATCGAACTATACTTTTCACTCATAAAATTCAATTTTCACTATCTTTTAAAATTTACCAGAAATATTCACTGAAGAATATTCTACTAAATTAAATAGTGATTTTCTCAAAATTTCACAGAAATTTCAAGCTAAAGATGTATGATTTTCAACATGTGCAGCATTGGAATATTTATACATCATACTCCAGCCAATACTTACTTTTAAAAATATTGAGCATTTGATAAGGTAAGTATTTACTGCTGCAACAATCTAGTTGATATATTCACTTAGCCAGAATTCGAAGAATTCAGCATTCCAATCTCACTGACCAGCCTAGTGAAGGTGGCTTCATCTAATGGCTTAGTGAATATGTCAGCTAGTTGTTTTTCTGTGGGAACATAATGTAACTCAATGGTTCCATTAGTTGCATGCTCCCTTATGAAATGATATCTGATGTCAATGTGCTTTGTTCTAGAATGATTGACAGGATTGGCAACTATAGAGATTGCACTTGTGTTGTCACACATGATAGGAATTCTTTCCAACACAAGTCCATAATCTCTAAGTTGGTTTCTAATCCAAAGCACTTGAGCACAGCAACTTCCAGCAGCTATGTATTCAGCTTCAGCTGTGGAAGTTGACACAGATTGTTGTTTCTTGCTGTACCAAGAGACTAACCTTTGGCCAAGAAACTGGCAGCTACCTGATGTGCTTTTCCTATCCACTCTGCATCCAGCATAATCAGCATCAGAATAACCAACCAGATTGAACCCTGTGTCCTTAGGATACCATAACCCCAAGTTTGGTGTGCCTTTCAGATATTTGAAGATCCTTTTTATAGCTATCATGTGTGATTCCTTTGGGTTTGATTGAAACCTTGCACATAAGCATGTAGCAAACATGATATCTGGCCTACTAGCAGTGAGGTAGAGTAGAGAACCGACCATGCCTCTGTAGATTGAGATATCTACCTTTTTGCCCTTAGCATCATCATCTAACTTGGTGACAGTGGCCATGGGTGTCTTCGCAGGTGAGCATTCTTCCAAATCAAATTTCTTCAGTAAATCTTTAATGTATTTGGTTTGACTTATAAAAATGCCATCCTTCCTTTGACTCACTTGCAGTCCAAGAAAGAATGTTAATTCTCCCATCATACTCATCTCATATCTGCTTTGCATGAGCTTAGAGAATTTTTCACACAGCTTCTCATTTGTAGAGCCAAATATGATATCATCCACATAGATTTGAACTAGGATAATATCATCACCATGTTTCTTGTAGAACAGTGTCTTGTCCAGTGTGCCTCTAGTGAATTGATTCTCCAGTAGAAATTGTGATAGTGTGTCATACCATGCCCTAGGAGCTTGCTTGAGTCCATACAATGCTTTAAGTAATCTGTAGACAAAGTGGGGAAACTGTGGATCCTCAAAGCCAGGTGGTTGTTGCACATATACTTCTTCTTCCAACTCCCCATTCAGGAATGCACTCTTGACATCCATTTGATAGACCTTGAAATTAGAATGTGCAGCAAATGCCAAGAAAATTCTGATGGCTTCTAGTCTAGCAACAGGGGCAAAGGTCTCATCATAGTCAATACCTTCCTGTTGAGAGTATCCTTTTGCAACCAACCTTGCTTTGTTTCTTATGACTACACCATTTTCATCCATCTTATTCCTTAGAACCCATTTAGTTCCAACAACGGTTCTATCCTTTGGTGCAGGCACTAGTTCCCATACTTTGCTCCTTTCAAATTGATTTAGCTCCTCTTGCATAGCAATTATCCAGTCAGGATCCAACAATGCATCATCAAGTTTCTTAGGCTCAACTTGGGATAGAAAGCAGCCATAGAGACATTCATTTATAGTTGCTCTTCTTGTCCTTACTCCTGCATTTGGATTTCCAATTATTTGATCTGCAGTGTGTGATCTATCCCATTTCCTTGTATGTTCAGATTGATTTCTCATCCTTGATGTTGCTTCATCATTTAGATCATGATCATCTACATTTCCTCCCCCTGTGAAGTTGTCACTCCTCACAGGTGTATCTTGGATGCTTGTTTCTTCATTGTTGGTTGACACAGGTTCTTCATTCACTTGAGTTTGTTGGATTATGAGTTCAGATTCACTTTCAATCTCCTCATCAGAATCATCTAGATTGTCAAACTTCAAGGGATCTTTATCTTCATTGTTGGCTTCTTCTAATCCAGGTAGTTTGCTGTCATCAAATGTTACATCTGTGCTCTCCATTACTTTCTTTTGACAAATGACATAAACTTTGTATGCAATTCTTTCCATAGAATAGCCAAGAAAGATTCCTTCAAATGCCTTTGCATCAAACTTTCCAACATATTCTGAATTATCTTTTAGCACAAAGCACTTGCTTCCAAAAGTATGAACATACTTTAGAGTAGGCTTCTTTCCAGTCATCAAGTTGTAAGGTGTCTTTCCAGTGTTTTTGTTGATGAGGGTTCTGTTTTGGATGTAGCATGCAGTGCTCACAGCCTCAGCCCAAAAACATGTAGGCATCTTTGCATCAAGTAGCATTGTTCTAGCAGCCTCTATCAGAGTCCTATTCTTTCTCTCAACAACTCCATTTTGTTGTGGAGTCCTTGGAGCTGAGAATTGTTGAGAAATACCATTTTCTTTGCAGAATGCTCCAAGCATGGCATTTCTGAATTCTGTCCCATTATCACTTCTTAATGCAATCACACTTGCATTTATGGCCTTTGCTTCTTTGTCAACTTTCTTTATGTGCTCAATGATTACTTGTGGAGCCTCATCCTTTGATGCCAGAAATTCTACCCATGTATACCTTGTAAAATCATCAACCATCACTAGAGCATACTTCTTCCTTCCTAGTGACATAATATTGACAGGCCCAAACAAATCCATATGAATCAGTTGCAGGGGCTTGGTTATAGATGTCACTGTTTTTGACTTGTGGCTTGATCTTTTCATTTTTCCCTTTTGACACGCCTCACACACTCCTTCTTGACAGAATTCAAGTGTGGGCATGCCTCTCACTAACTCCCTTTTGACTAGGGAATTAATGGCTTTGAAGTTCAGGTGTGATAGCTTCTTGTGCCACAGCCAACTGTCTTCATTTGATGCTTTTGAGTAGAAGCAACAAATTGTGTCCTTGCTTGCAGAGTCCAAATTGGCTACAAACAGGCTTCCCTTCCTTACTCCAGACAGAGCAAAATCACCAGTCTTCTTGTGGGTGATCAAACATTCATCTTTGTCAAAGTTCACTTTGAAGCCTCTGTCAGTGAATTGACCAACACTCAGTAGATTATGCTTGAGCCCCTTGACCAGTGCTACATTCTCAATGATGACATTTCCAATTTCCAACTTGCCATATCCCAGTGTGTTGCCGATGCTGTCATCTCCAAAAGCAACCATTGGGCCAGCCTTTTCCTCATACTGTGATAGCAGGGCCATATCACCAGTCATATGATTTGAGCATCCACTGTCCAAAATCCACATGACCTTCTTTTTACTTTCTTTGCCCTGCAAACACAAAAGTATTACTTCTCCTTTGGTACCCAAACGAGTTTGGGTCCATGTGACTTAGTGACAGTTTTATCAAAATCAGCATGCTTATCAGTTTTCTTGATGTTGGTCTTCTTGTCACTGTTGGGAGTCTTAGAATCAGGGTTTTTAGACTTAGGTGACAGAGGTACCTTCCTAACTTTAGGAGGACTTGAAGACTTTGTCCTTGTGTAGTGTGTGTGAACATTATGATTGATACAGCCCTCCATGAATTGTCTTCTCAAATTAAAACAACTAGTCATCACATTCATGTTACATGGCATACAATCAAGTTTATCACAGAAAGGAGAGTCTCTATGTCTTAAAGGCACAGAGCAATCATAGAATGGTTTAGCAACACTACCAGATGGTTTCTTGCAAGCATGAGTCAAATGATTAGAGCTAAAACAGTTTTGACAAACTTTCCTAGGGGCATTTGGCACATAAGCATAGTTGTTATCTTTGTTAATCCCTAATTTGCCATTCCTGTTTGGTCTCTTATTAGTCACTTTCTTCTTAGTCTCATAATTTCCAGCTGAAACAAACTTTACAGGTTTCTCAAGTCTAGGTCTACCTCCTACTGGCTCCTTGGCTTTGGTTTTGACATTCTTACTCTCAGAGGATGCTTGTTGTTCATTTGATTGTGCCTCATCTTCATCCTCCAACATTTGCTTGATGAGTAAGGCATCCTCATCAATCTCAAGTGTTGGTGTTTTAAATATTGGATTCTCAGTCTTTTTCAAAACCTGAGGCACCTCCTCTTGAACAACAATGTCATCTTCAATGACTGCATAGCCTTTCCTCTGTTTAAGAGTGTCATAATCAAGTCCAATGGCAGCCTTAGGTCTAGCTAGATTTTTCTCATGATAAGACTGCAATAGACTAGAGGAATTCTTAAATGTTTTCAACTTAAATTCATTTTCAGCTAATTCATCCCTAAGAGCTTTCTCAACTTGACTAGCACATAGAACTTTGTTCTTTAGATACTCAATCTCTTGTTTAAGATTTTCTATTTGCACAGTAGTTAGCTCTAGTTCCTCATTTCTCTTATTTAACAGTTCATTCCTGGTAGACAGTTTAGCAATCTCTTCATTAGCAGCAGTCATACTAGTATGAATGTTAAACATCTCAACGGATAGTTGTTCAACCAAAGATTTATATTCAGAAACAGACATGTCTATGGTAGTGAGAGATGGTACCTGTGAGTCTGATGCAGATGGTTCTTCCTTGGAATTGGCCATCAAGGCATAGTTGCAGAATTCTTGTTCTTCCCCATCACTGTCAGAATCATCCCAACACTTCCCTTCAGCTATGTAAGCCTTACCTGGTGTCTGCTTCTTTAGAAGGGCCTCATACTTAGCTTCAAGCTCAAGAAACTCCTTATCCTTCTTTTTAGGCTTCTTGCATTCACTGGCAAAATGCCCTAGGTCATTGCATCTATAACATCTTACAGATGACCTATCCACATAGCTGGTTTTGAATCTGTTCTTGTTTGTTTTCATAGGTGCCTTGCCCTTGTTGAATGAATGATTTTGAGGTCTAGGCTTGAAGGGCTGATTCCTCTTGAATCTGATGTTTGGAAATTTTCTAGCCATAAAAGCATATGATGTATTTTCCATGCCATCCAGCTCTTCAAGAGTGTAGAACTCATCTTCTTCCTTGTCATCAGAAGGTTCAGTCACTACTTCCTCAGTTTCTTCATCATCTACTATCTCTTCTATTCTCAGCTGACTTGCAGATGCTTCCAGGTCTTGAATAGATTTGTTGACAATCAAGGCACAGGATGTGTTTATCATTCTGCCTTGGTTAGCTTGGATAGCCCTCTTTTGAAGCAACTCAAGCTCGTGTGTCTTTAAAACCCCATAGAGCACATCATACGTGACTTTGTTCAAATCTCTTTCTCTTAGAGATATGACCCTTTGCTCTAGATGGTTTGGTGACGATAGTAGAAACTTCATATTTAATTCCTTAGTGCTGTAAACCTTCCCATTCATTTGGAGCTCAGTCACCAGCTTGTGAAATCTTTCAAACACATCAGTGATACTTTCCTTGGGCTGTGCCATGAACGCCTCATACTGTGTGACCAGTATCTGTTTCTTATTTTCTCTTACCTCCTCTGTCCCTTCACATAACACCTCGATGTGATTCCACATGTCCTTGGCTGATCTGCATGATGCTACGTTGGCAAACATCGACATATCCAAGGAGTCTATAATTAACAACATGAGGTGGCTGTCTAGGGCAATCTTTTCCTTCTCTGAGTCCGTCCATTTGGATGGCTCTTTTGGAACGTATGATCTAGGAATGACTACTGCGCCCACTGTGGATTCAGCAACTTCTTGTTGTGGTATGAATGGACCATTCTTGAGAATGTCAGGGTAGAGAGGATTGGCAGCTTTGATGAACAACAGCATTTTTATTTTCCAGAGGTTGTAATTTTCTTTGTCGAATTTAGGGACCTTTACCGTACCTGTAGTCTTTGGTGTATTCGAACTCATGATCGTTTTCTGTTTAGATTAAACAGCCTGCTCTGATACCACTTGTTGAGTATTGAATACAGTAAAAGAATACAGAGGGGGGGGTGAATGGATTCTTGAGTTTTTCTTCGGTTTTGAATCTTTGCAGCAAGATAAGTGATGAGTGTGTGAGATATGAAGATGCGGATAATTAAACACAAACACAACACAATATCACTTTAATCTAATATTTTATTAGATTAAGATGTTGCTACAATCTGTGAATACAAATGATAGTATTCTCAGCTTCGTTTTTCTCAGAGAGATATTTTCTGGATATATTTGAGAAACTTCAAAACCTTAACAGCTAAGGAAGTGAGGCTGTATCCTTATAGACATGGATACACCCCCTTGCTACAAATGAGGTAGGTAAAAAACAAAAGCACTTTCCAGTCTGTCTATCTCATTTTAGTAAGAGTCCAAACGGCTACAGATTTGACTTTGAAAAGCCTGTTTAGATCCACTTCTTCAGCTCCTTGTCCCTTGTCTTATCTCTCCAAGCTTCTTTGTAGGCTTTCCAGCATGCTTTATAGGACAGAGTCAAATAAAGTATCCTGGCTTGTTGCAGGTTTCTGACTTGTACAATTCTTCAGTATTTTGTCCTCAAGAATGTATTCGAGAAGTGACTAAGTAAGTGATTCGAGAACTGGAGTTGACTTGATCGATAACTCTGAGTTCTCGAATAGTGTTATCTTGACATATCGAATCACTTCTCGAATAGCTCTTTTCTCTGGGACTCCTTGAGATATCGAATAGAGCATTTTGACATATCGAATCCCTGAGATATCGAATAGCATATTGAGAGATATCGAATAGTGTCTTCTGAGATATCGAACTTCAGACTTCTCGAATGCTAGACTTCTCGAATAGACAACTGTACTTCTCGAATTGGTACTTAGGCAAATTCTTCATTTCTTCAAATCCCAACTGTGATTATTTGGCAGTCTTCATTCCCTTGCTTGAGGCATGAACCTTAGAACTTCTTTCAAGCTTTATTCTTGACTTAGTAGGTACAGTTACACAGATAGAATTTGATGCCTATTACAAGTACAGAACAAATAGAAACTCTACAACTAGAGGTTCCCTCAGTTAAGAGGTCATGTAGGTAATGCATAGCATTACACATACTTAGGCTTGTTATTAGATGTATTCAGGCATGCCTCTGTGACTAACATAAAATATGCAAAAAATTCTGCAATTTATATAAACGGGTTGGGTTGGGTTGGTTAGGGGTTAAAATTTGTTAAACCCTTACCCAACCCAATTAGTTCGAGTTTTTTAAAAATTAACCCGTTTAACCCATGGTTTTGAATGGTTCGGTTTGATCGGTTAAAAAGAGGGTCGGTTTGGGTCGGTTTGGTCGGGTTTCGGAACCCATGTGCAGCCCTACTACAAACCCTCGTCAAAACCCCCTTATCTATCTAAATAAATAGGTAGCTTCTTCTCCTGATATCATCATCATCCTAAACCCTAGCCGATGTAATTTAGTATAGTCGTTCTTTTTTCTTTTTTCTCAATCTACTTAGTCCTTGTTCTGTAAACATACATAAAATATTAAATTATATGTTGTGTAATTTATGAGGGTAAGATAAGAGGGGCAAATGATGTGTTTAATTGACAGAGATGAATGCTCTTACAATGATTTGAGTATTATGATTCTCATCTCAGTATAGGAAGATCTGATGCCTCTCTTTTTTCTTTACATTATGCCGATTTTTTATTTTTTATACATATATATAGGCCTTTGCTCCATACAGAACACTCTTATATAACAAACAACAAAGAACACCTTAGATCTATTAGATCCTTTGGCCCCGCCAGGGCACCCAATACAAAAAGTTATTATTTTTTTACCCTCTATCAAGTTTGCAAAAAATTAAAAATTACTGTTCGCGTGATGACGTCATCACGTGAACAGTAAATTTTCAAAAAAATTTTTTTTTTTTTTTTGCTGGATGGATGGAGCCTAAAATAATAAGAACTTTTTGTATTGGGTGACCCCGCCAGGGGCAATGGATGTATGAGATATGAGGTGTTCTTTATTGTTTGTTATATAAGGTGTTTGCCATGGAGTGCAACTCTATATATATATTTAGTCTAAATATTCAACTGAAGAAAATGCAAGTTATATATTTGCAGCTTTTGTGTTGAAAAACAAACACTTGACTAGGACGGTCTGAGGCTTATTATATTTTTATGGTTGTATGCATGATTTGTTTTTACGGAAACTAATGTGTATGTATGGCTTGGGTATAATGTGTATGTTTGGCTTGTTTTTATAGTTGTATGTATAGTTTTTCTGAAATTGTGGATGATGAGATCAAATAATTCACAGTTATCCCTGTCTGAGGTAATATTTGCTGACTATTTGTGATCTGACACTATCAATATGTAATCTTCTTACCATATGAAACTGTTATTGTTTTATTAGTACCAAAATTTTACTGTTAAATTGTTTTGATTGTATATGCAGCAGTTGTTATGTGTGGATGATGAGATCAAATGTAAATCACAGTTATCCCTGTCTGAGTTATATTCTGCTGAACATTTGTGATCTGACACATTCAACTTTTGCCAATTAATCCCGTTTTCGTAATTTTTTGGGAGATAATCTATACATTTTGTTCTTGTTTAGATTTGCTTTTTCAATATAATGTTCAAATGTTGTTGCTGACCCAACTGACTTATTTGCTACAAATGTTGACACTCTAGTAGCCTCTTGCATTCAAATGTTGTTCTTGGAAGAATTTGGGGCATTTATTTTTGCTTATTTTCATGATGTAAGGCAGTTTTAATTTTTATTATGTAAATTTGATTAATCTATACTAGAACGGCACCTTTGTTTGATCTTTGTTTAAAGTACAAGACATGGAGTCGATGTCACTCATACTTTTTCGAGAAGCTGGTCTGAGAAATCTGATTGTGCCAGATCATATATTTGGTCTGCACCTTACCCTTTAGTTGTCAAGGAGTTGGCGAAAATGATTAGAGCAAGTCAAATAATGCCTTACTTGATTCTCTATATATATTATAAAGTATAAAGTAAAGGTTCTTAGCTTTTTAAGGACATTGTTTTGTATATGAATTCCAACAATAATTCCTATACTCATTATTTGTCATTATTATAATATTAAATTTGAAACTAACTAGAAATGAGAGAGACGAGTAGGGAGGAATAGAGGGAAATGATTTTTTTAGTAATAAAAATAACAATAGAGAATGACCAAGGGTTCTTAGTGTTTTAGGAAATTATTAGCACTGGAGTGCCATTTTAAACTAAATTTCTCAACTTTTAACTTAATTGGACTTGCTCTTACTAATCAACTTGTCGCTATGGGATAGAACGGTGTAGCGGCAGCAGCAGCCTAGTGTAACATTAACATTATAGATCCCGATCAAGCATCTTTTGTGAATTTTCTTGTAGAGAATAAAAGGATGATAATATTCTGTTGGAGTTTTTAATTATCATGGGATTAATTCAGGAGAATATTTCCTAAATGGAATATTAATTGAATTTAAAAGTATACTTCATATTTTTTTTGCAAGGAATCACTGATAGTTGTCTTCTCATTTTCAGTAGGAAAGTAATTACCGTAACAAAGTACAGTAAAATCTCGTTAAATTAATATTCGATATTACGATAAATTAATATTTTGAATGCATATTTTTGATCTCAACATAATAGTGATCCTATAAATTTTATCTCCCAGAGATTTTACTATACATGTTCAGCGGAACAGGAGGGCTTTGCCATATTTTTCTTTAAATTGTTCTTTTTGACCATTTTTACTAGTAAAACTCATTTCTTAATTTCAAAAAGCACATCTAAAGACTAGAGAGGCATGTCAATTGTCAAACGGACGATAATAATTTCCCTTCTCAAGTTTTTCAGAAAACACACACTAGCAAAAATTTGTAACCTTGGGAAAGTCGAAAGCAATCCACAAACAGTAGTCAGCAGTATAATATACATCTACAAATTACATAACTGAATCTTTCTTACACTTTTCTTTATTATAAAATTATTACAATACAAATTCAGTTTACATGGATGATTTAATGCCAATACAACTAATATATCTCCATCAGCTACCATATGTAGTGTCAGAAACTGGAGCAAACTGGTAGCTTTTCATAGGAGTGGGGGACTTGAGAATTTTTAAACACCGAATTATCTAATTGAAGCTTTCCACTCAGGGGCATATATCACATATCTACTTTCATCGGTTGGGAAGATACATACTTAAGATTCCTTAGTTCCTCTGCCTTTATTTTGTGGGCAATTTTACTTGATGGTGATGTAGCGGTTTGTTCCATGCTTTGCCCAGTGATCTCTGAGATCGACTGGATTTGAAAGATCATGCCCCTCTGCAGCTAGGCGGCTAAGCAGCTTGTTGAATGCACCTCCACTCATCTTCCTACCACCAATTTGAGCATGACGTTTGTTTGGGACTGATGGTAATGGATACATTGACAATGTAGTTGTGCAGCAAGATGACTGCCAACCCCCACTTCCCCATTTGTAGCATGGCCTTATAACTCCAGTGCATGAACAGATTGGGACTGGCATTGTTGATTCATCAAAAGGAACCTGATTCAGCCCAAGATCCTGATCCTTCCAGTCTAGCTTTGATACAACCAGTTCTCTGTTGAGGTCACTAATCCCACCACTCATTTCGTGACCTCCCTTCCACTTAGTAATGTTCAGGTCTTCACTTTCCTTTTTAACCTTTTTTGATGACCTTGGGGTCTTCTTATTGGGAGTTGTCTTTTTCACTCGTTTAGTTTGCTTGGACTTTGCAGGCTCAGGAACAAGTGGTGACGTAGGAATGGCTTCACTTGTGTGCATGTCCCTGGTACCAAACGGAGCTTCACTCAAGTGAGACTGGTCATGCATGTGTTGCTGGGGATGGTGCATGTGCTTTACTCCACGTGAGATATGGCACCCTGGAGGGCATGTAGAAATATTTCTGTTGCTCATAGAGTTCTCACGGTACTGAAGAGTGGCAATGGCATTATCGCGTTCCGCTATAGCACTATTTCGTTCTGAAATTGCAGAATCTCGCTGTAGTATTGCCATGTCTCTTTCTGCCATGGCTGACTTTTTTTCTGAAAGTGCCATATTCCTCTCTTGAATGGCTGCATCTCTTTCGGCCATAATAGCCATTATCTGCTTCATGGATGGCTGATTCTGCATAAACCACTGGTACAGAAGTAACAAAGCAACTTTTGTTATGGTTGAAGTTTAGGAAGTAAACCTTCATGTAAAAACTCTATGCCATACTACACGAGCAAAATATTAAAGACTTCTAAGAGAGGATGAAAGAGAATAGATGTAACCATAAATATGTAGATAAAAAAAACTGATCTGCATAAATTGCTTATACCTGCCCCTGCGGCAGTTTATGCCTTCCATTTTCACGATGCCCACTGTTATCCATTTGTGCTTTGACTTTCAACACTTTACTTAATTTAAATGAGAAACAAGTAGCAACTCCATACAAGGCACGACAATGACCGCTGATTTTATCTTCACATACAGGAAAAAAATGAACAAAGTTGCTTAGAATTATAATAACTTCTCTAAAAGAATAACAAGAAGAATAACACAGAACAGAAAAAAAGGGAAGCGTGTTCTAACAAACAGGGAAAGTATGTAATCCCAAATCAGTGCACTAATGCAATATCGAATTATAGTACTCGCGACTAAACTTAAGGATAATGAGAAAAGACAAATCATTGTAAAAATACTTTCTATGGAAGTCTCTGGAGGCAAAGATCAAAATGAAAGACCAACCACACAAATGACTAAGAAGATCGTCGCCTAAACCTGCGACAATAACAAGTTCAAGCAAGTAGCAGCTGAAACAATAATCAAGGACTCATGAGCCCAGATTTAAGAGCTCTCGACTTGAGCAGGGAATTATATTAGTTTTCATGTGCATAAATTTAACGGTGCTAAGCCAATAGTGGGGATCTTTCCTTGGATTCTTTGTCAAACACAAAAAGTTTTTGATTCAATCCGTATCATGCAATCCTATCACTGGTGAATTAACACTATTCTAGGCTTCGTGCTAACAAAGGCTACTGCAGTGTTTGCCACATTCGGAGTAACATAATAGAATCTTATGTTGCATCATCTTCAACTCTTCTGGGATCCGCAATATTTATAGAAATCTCAACCATTCAAATTTTATCAGCATTGCTTGTTTGATTAATTAATCCTGTCACCTTCTACTAAAGAAGTATGTAAATGGATTATGCCAATGTTATATATTCAAGGAAAAGGAGTGTACATTTTGATTAAAAAATTTGACTTTACACTAAAAAGGGGATATCCTGCCCATCAGTAGCGAACCTACCCTGGGCCAAGGGTAGGTCTTGGCCCTTCCTGAAAGTGCAAATTTAGGTAATGAGCAAGTATAGTACCATAAAATGTTCTTGTTCAGATTTTTACTTCTTTATAGCATGCACTTGAATCTCTCCGCAAACATATCAGCATGCTCTTTTTTTATAAGGTCTCCATATATAGTGTTTTTTAATTGGGTATTTGTCTTTATATTAAGCTCAACCAGTGTTTCGTTGACTGAATCAGGAGGCATAATGGAATTGTTGTTTTACAATAAGCTTGTGTCCATAAAGACAAGGTACACACAAAATGTAGATTGACCTTGGTCTAAAATAATGTTTTATGATGATAAGGAAGGGTTTGGAAGACACTGTAGCCAATTTGCATAGTCAAAAGCTCATTTGCCAAAAGAGAAATGCAGAAGTATGATGAAGAGTACCCAATGAGTGAAGATATTCACAGAGATCCAGAAGTGAAATAAAAAGATAACTGAGAAAAATTTAGACCAGAGACAAGCTTATTAGGTAAGTTACGAAGCAGAAACAAAGGAAAGGGTTTTTTACAGCAAGCCGACATCATGTGAATTGAAATATATAATCCTCTAGTTCAGTAATACATGACAAATTGAGAAGAAATTGGGGTCAATAGCGCAGCTGTAATCTAAACCGCAACTCCGCCCACTATGTCTACAGATCTCATTTTTCTCTCCATGCAATTTACTTAGCAACAACTTTAACAGAAAATGAAAATTCGAAGACACGTGCTACCATTGTTTTACATAAAGACATCAATATTAAGCTATGACTTCGAGTGACATATCAACAAAAAACAGAAGACGACCATGTATTGATAATATTTCTATCAGTTCAGGTCCAGGATCAGCTAATAAGAAATTACAATAATGCTATCTTAAAACATTACAGTTATACAGTTGTCTCAATAAACATAACACATCTCTGTCTAAACCAAACAAAACATACTCAGTGGTTTGCTCGTAATGCAGAGAGGGAAATCATATACAAGATTACATCTAGAGACAGTTTCCACACATAGCACATATCTATTGAATTAACTCATTAATTTGTCTATTAATTGTTTTGACAGATAAGAAAAAAGATAAACAATAAAGCTAATATACTACTACCAATTTTTTTTCCAGTAAATTTAAGACACCATATTTCATAAAATCTTTAAGAAACAATCAATAGAATGGTGCATTGAAACATCACTAACTCATTACATCCGGAAGAAAGTACAGCAACTGACAAACTTCCATATCATTTGAGTATCTAGTAACATATTAAAAGCAGCAAAAATTTACTTAACAATTAATATATAAACACACATAAAATTCCCTACGAAGACTCTAAAACTCAGTTAATCCAACAAAAAAGGGAGAAAATTAAAGAGGCCATATGAGCAAAGCAAGCAAAAACACAGTAACAAAATGCAAAATAACAGCAATAAACAGTAAAAAATAACAATGAAATAAATAGCAGCTGAAGGGTAGTAAAAATTCAGAAACAAGCGAATTCAAACAATAATTGATTAGAGAAAAAGATAGAATTTACCCAGAGAATCTAGGAGATATATATATATAGAGAGAGAGAGACCCAATACCAGTATGAAGTTTCTATAGAGGGAGAAATTGTAGAGAGAGAGAGAGAGAGTCCGAAAGACCGAAACTAATGGGAAGGCAAAGATGACTAAATTTTGGCCTTCCGATAATAACCTTGCTTATTGTTGTTTTCTCTTTCACTTATTTCCCCTTGCTTTATAGCCGTAAAATTAATATTTGTTTAATATGGTTTATTTATAAATTACAATATTTGACTAACAATTTGTTATTATGTTTTTGTGAGGATTAAATTTGTCGTATTAGATGTAAATAAAGCTATTTATCTACATGAATATTATATTATTTCATTAATTACCATGTAATAATAACTAACTAGACATACATTATGAAAGTTTTTTCTGTATGTAATAATAAATTATTTCTTAAAATGAATAGGATTTTTTTGCCAACAAGAAACCTTCAATTGAAACTAAACTTTAAAAAAATTCAAATAATTATCCATTATGAAAAAATAAAAAAATTCCAAACAATGTTGATACTCTAATCTGGAGTATTTGACAAAGTGAAAATGTTTAATCTGTTATACAAGGACTGGTGGCAGTCTGGCACTACCAAAAAAGATTGAAAGGTGTACTTCAGACCGTGGCTAGAGTAATAAATTAGTGAACATCAAATTACATCACCAAGAAAACAAAAAGATAATTATGCCAAGTACAACCCTGACGACAACACCAATATTTTGGTCTTTCTTTTAATGTCCAAGGCAAACAAGATCTTACAACCAAATTGGAGATGATCAGTCTTGAAAAAATTTGACTCCCCAAGTATTCTACCTTGAGAGAGTTCGGCAAAATTTTATGGAACACAGTACGATTGTGTTTGGCCCATTGCTTGGTACCCCATTGGATCGTTCTGATCTCACTACAAGCAACATTATCAACATTGATACAAGTAACAGACACCTAATCCGCATGTGACTTTGTCTCTATGCTCGACTTGCTGAGTAGTAATACACCAACAACAATGAGAACAGCTCCTGTGAACCACTGTAAAAGCAACCTTGACTTCAGATATCATTCGATGGAATGAACAGTGTGTAAAAGATCTTCTTTCAAGTTAAAGAGAGATTATGTCATCTGTTAGTAATCCCTCAAAAAAATGTCATCTGTTAGTAAGAGATAGTTGCTAGTCTAAAGTCTAAACTTCACTGGATGAATATATCCAGTATTTATATGCGTCTTACTTGTTTCAAGGCTTGTTATAAGTATGGATTCACATGTATTTACTAAGCTACCCGGTTAGCAGTCAACTTTAATATGCTAGCAAGGTCTTCTACATTCTTTCTAAAGAACTTGTTTGCCTACTGTCGTTCAGACAATATTATTGGCTGTATGCTACCATACAATACAATTATGACAAAAAACAAGTTTATATATTATATTTGTTATCAAGTAGAATGCAGAAAAGATTAAAAGACACATGTGAAACTCTTTTAAATGGAATGCATAGCTGCTGAACTAAGAATCTTCTCAGAAAACACTTAAAAAACCCTGCAAAGTAACAAGTTCAAGATGCTGAAAGGCGAAAACACACTGCTCAGTGCTCAAAAACATTGTACATCTAGCATGATTCTTTTACCAGCTCTGTTGCATAGATGATCATAAGTGGTCACAATTCGCAATAAGAATCCGTTTCACAGTTTTCTGTTGCAAACATAATCGGTCTACGGTAACATACATCGCAGATTAAATCAACAACGTATGAGAGAAAAATATATATTCAAGCATCACGAAGAATATTATTTCAGTAAGCAAGTGATGATATTTATGAGAGAACACAGAGTACTAGTGGCAGTGATAGTTAAAATAGTAATGACAAAAATACATTTACCATTCTGGCAGCAACTTTTTAAATTACCTTACACGAAAGAGCCTCTTCAAAAAGGAAAAATCCGGCTAAACCCGAGGTTAAGAAGTTGGTAGCAAAGTTTGTGACAGTAGCTTGTAGAGATGACAGAGCTTTCAGACTATTTACATAGCACCCCCACATTAACACGTTGAAAAATATGACTAAGCCATATTTAACAAGCTGTTCAAGGAAAACTTTGTTTATTAGCACATAACATCATAGGAGTAGATACATTTTTTATAAAATTGTTAAATTACCATCTCTCCTAAAATCTCAATTCTCAAGGTGTTAGGAGAAGAAGTTAATTAGTTTAAATTAAATAGTGTGTTAGTTTAATTTAATTTGTGTATTAGTTTGTTTGTCCATTCGTACGAGTGAGGGAAAGTGTTGAATGTTATATAATCCAATTAAAGCGTCCTTCTGACACTTTAAAGTTTTGGGAGAGTTAAATATTGGTTAACAATAATTACTACTCAAACACAGATACGGGGACCCAAGTGTCTAAGTATGCAACGAAAGGTTATATTGGATAATCCATTCGTCACTTTTTCTTAATTAAACACTTTACTGCTACTGCAGGCAATAACAACGCAAAATTTACAAGCACACTTCCGTAATTTCATTCCTTAGAAATGCCTAGCAAGTAGTTGGACTAATATAAGTTAAGTTTTCATCAAGCGCAAAACAGAGGTCCTCGGTGATTTGTTAAATATAAAATCCGCCCTACTAGTTACTCCAAAATCTCTACAATCAGTGATTATATGATCAGGTAATATGTTAAGAATACCATACGAAACCAAATTCATCAGTCTGCATAGATAGAATCATTCAGTGGCAGTGAAATTGCTTTGACACAAGCTGCTGCTTTTTCTGATAACAAAATTGTAGATCTGAAAACTAAATTATCTATATAGGCAGTAATCGAAGAAATACGCACAAGTAAGAAATGAACAAGTATTACATAAGAGCTAGGTATACATATGATCGAATAGTAAGGGATAGTAGTACCTGAAGCTCAAAGAGCTTAGCGGAAATGGCAGCTAGAGCGGCGGTGAATCCTGCTACAATCGCCCATGCGTACCCCTTTGTCATCTTATTCCTACCTTCTTCCATTAACGCATCAACATCTCGCGTCATCAACAATATAGTAAAGGGCCGGCTTTCTTTGGTGTTCCAGTTATTTTACGGATAAAGTCAAGAAATAACGGTTTTTAATTCAGTACAGACGAAAATTAAAATAATGACATTTTTACCATTTTTTTTTAATTTTTTAACGACAATATCATTTCTGAATTTTGTGGTAAAAAATATCCGTATATTTCAAAAATGGGTAATAGTATTACGCATTTGTCATATGGAAATGCATATAAAGTAAAAAAAATATTAAATTTTTTTTAATTGTGTTACGCATTTATAATTGGGGTGTTACGCATTCTCAGAATGCGTATCACAATTATATAAAAAAATTTATTTTTTTTTCGTTTTTTTAAAAAATTCTTACATTATACTCATTCCTCAAATGCGTAATAGCATTACCCGTTTTGGAAATGCATAATAGACTGGTGATATGGGCTGAAAATGAGCCTTAAAGACACATTTAATGTGGCATTAACTAGGCAAATTAGTCCAAACGTGGGGCCCACCAGCTGGGCCCAAAACCCTGATTATAGTATTAATTTCGTAATTAATATTAAGGGTAATAAACAGCTCAGCAAACAAGAGTTGGATAAGGATAATATCCCCTTCAGACTTATCCAATAAGGCATCCAATTCAATATGGAAACTGATTCCTACAAGGAATAGATCTAGAACCTTCCTCAAAGACTTGCCCACCAAGTCTCCAAATCCTACCATAATTCTAAGGCTTCTCAGCCTATATAAAGGGCCAGACCCCTCATCCTAGAACTACGTTTTATTGGCTTGATTCTCTAATTTACAGAGATACGTAGGCATTCTGTGAGGACCGTTTAAGTCTCGAACGCAGAAGCAGCCATTAAAGCACGAAGCTCACGAACCCTAGCATTAATTATACAAACCCCAGCCGCAATAATTTCAACCTAGTTTTTATTCCACAACATTTGGCGCCGTCTGTGGGAAAAAGACATCAACCATGGTTACCACTCGAAGAACAACACCGGTCTCAACCGAGGCTACCTCTGGAACCATCGTTCCACCAATCGCTGCTCCTCCTGTTGGTACAGGGCCAGGGTCTGTACCCCCATTGACGGAAATAAACCCTCGTAGTCAGGCCTCTCAACCACAAGGGACGGATCCCCCCGCTGAAAGATCTCAACCTGTAATCGTCCCTTTAGGACAGGAGACTAACCCGCTCCAGATGGTGGTCTCTCCTCTCCCTCTGAGCAGCCGCCCGCCGCTTCACAGTCTCTCCACTTCTTCGCTCCCTGTCAACACCAACCCAATGTATGGGCTGCCTAATTACCCCCAAGATCCAAGGGATCCAGGACCAAGCGGTCATGCTCGACTGATCCATGGGCAACAACAATCCCCTTATCTTAGAGGCCCGGCCCCTCCTGAACCAGGATACTATGATTACTCTGGTCCTTATACCGGAGACTCGTCATCTGAAGACGATGATCGAGACGAAGCCCCAAGAAGGCGACGCGCTGGTAAGGAACCTCTGAGGAGGAATCCATCAAACCGAGATGGTCCTTTAACAATCGCAGAGAAAATTAAGGCTTATGAAGCCGAGATTCAGAAGCTGAAGGACGACCAAGCAAGGGAGCTAGAGAGACAGAACCCTAATCAGACTCGACCTCCTCCGACTTCAGGAGGGATTCCCTTCATAGATCTGGAGAGGTCTTCAAGGAGACACCGAAGGGCTGAAGCCCCAACCAGAGGAACTACCAGGGTGGAACTCCCCAAGAATAATCCTAGAGATTTGATGCTACAAGGAGATCTGGATGATCCGACCCCTCCATTCACTGAGGAGGTGATGAATGCACATATCTCCCGAAAGTTTAAGATGCCCACGATCAAAGCTTACGATGGAACGGGGGATCCCGCAACTCATGTGAGAACGTTTACAAGCGCATTGTTACTGCGGCCTGCTAACGATGCCCTTAAGTGTAGGGCGTTCCCCCAAACCCTGTCGGGCATGGCGCAACGTTGGTATAGTCGTTTACCTCCAAACTCGATTAGCTCTTTCAAGGAGTTGAGTACCGCTTTTGTCAGTCAATTCATTAGCGGAAGAATTCACGAGAAAAGCTCCGCATCCCTTATGTAACACAGGGAAAGAATGAGAACTTAAGAGATTACATCAAGCGATTCACTAAGGAAACCCTGAATATCACCGATTTGGAAAATAAGGTGGCCATGGTAGCCTTGCAGCATGGAACCACGGATCTCTTTTTTAAGAGGTCGTTGGCAAAACACCCCCCTGAAAGCATGGATGAACTTCAACGAAGGGCGGATAAGTATATAAAAGCTGAGGACAGCATCAAGAAGGAAGCCGCGTTGGGCAATGGAGGGAACAAGCGGAAGCAAGAACAAGAGTACGATGCTAGGGACAAGTATCCCCGAGCTAGCAGAGACTCTGAATCTGCTCCAAAAAAGAACTCGGGTCCAAGGTTTTCCGAGTATGCCAGACTTAATGCTCCAAGAAGCCAGATCCTATTGGACATTGAAAAGGAAAAGGACTTCCGATGGCCGAAGCCACTTAGAGGAGACCCAGCTAAGCGAAATAAGGAGCAATACTGCAGGTTCCACAAAGATGTGGGACATGACACCGATGATTGTAGGCAACTCAAGGATGAGATTGAGTTCTTGATACGAAGAGGAAAACTAAGTCAGTTCACCAAGGGTGATGACCGTGGGAACCAGAGAAGGGACAATGACAGAAGGGACAATGAAAGGAGAGATAATAATAGGAGGGATGACAACCATGATCGCAATCCACAGCCCCGGAGGGCAGTTATCAATATGATCTGGGGAGGCCCGACAGCAGCTGGCACGACTAAGAATTCTCGAAAGGCTTATGCTAGAGAAGTAATGCACATTGTGGGAGAAGCCCCGAAGCGTGCTAAAACCGAGATGGTAATTGGTTTCGATGATTCAGACTTGGAAGGGGTGAAATTCCCCCATGACGACCCGCTGGTCATAACTCCCGTGATTGGAAACTCAGAAGTAAAACGAGTCTTGATAGACAATGGGGCTTCTGTGGATATTTTATTTCATGATGCATTTGTAAAGATGGGTTACAACGACTCTCAACTGACCCCTACAAACATGCCTATATACGGGTTTAACGGAGTGGAGTCCAACGTTGAAGGGACTATTCAGCTACCCGTGACTATTGGGCAGGAGCCTAAAGAGGCGACTCAGATGTTGAATTTCTTGGTGATCAAGGCAGCATCAACATACAACGCAATCCTTGGAAGGACTGGACTTCATGCGTTTAAGGCTGTGGCCTCTTCCTATCATATGAAAATTAAGTTTCCGACACGGAATGGTGTCGGAGAACAAAAGGGTGATCAGAAGATGGCAAGAAGTTGCTATGTGGCCGCACTGAGGGCCGATGGAGTCGGGGGGCAGGTCCTTCCGATTGAAGACATGGATGTCCGCGATGATGAAGAGCATAGAGGGAAGCCAGCAGAGGATTTGATTCCCGTACCTCTAGAACCTAATAATCCTGAAAAAGTTACTTATGTTGGAGCATCTCTGAAAGAACCCCTAAAGGGCAAGTTAATAGAATTCTTACAGAAGAATAGCGACGTGTTCGCTTGGACAGCAGCCGATATGCCAGGGATTGACCCCCAACTCATAACTCATAAGTTAAATGTTGATCCCAAAAGGAAGGCAATAAAGTAGAAGAAGAGAAACTTTGCTCCGGAAAGGCAAGAGGCCATTAGGCAAGAAGTGAATAAGCTCTTGGAAGCTGGTTTTATTGAAGAGATTCAGTTTCCTGAATGGTTAGCGAACCCAGTCATGGTCAAGAAAGCAAATGGGAAGTGGAGAATGTGTATAGACTTCACTGACCTGAATGATGCATGCCCAAAAGATTGTTTTCCCCTGCCGAGGATTGATATGTTGATAGATGCCACAGCTGGACATGAGATGTTAAGCTTCATGGATGGATTCAGCGGCTATAATCAGATTAAGATGCACAAGGATGACATACCTAAGGTATCTTTCATAACTGACTTTGGTGTCTTCTGTTATCTTGTCATGGCTTTTGGTCTAAAGAATGCAGGAGCTACTTACCAACGATTGGTGAATAAGATATTCGCCCATCTGATTGGAAAAACCATGGAGGTATATGTTGATGACATGTTAGTCAAGAGCCTACTTAAGGCTGATCATATCAAGCACCTCGGAGAGGCATTTGAAGTGCTGAGGCACCATAAGATGATGTTGAATCCCGCCAAGTGTGCTTTTGGCGTTGGATCTGGGAAGTTTTTAGGGCTGATGGTTTCAAAAAGAGGCATTGAGGCCAATCCTGACAAGATCAAGGCGATTTTAGACATGGAGCCACCACGCTCTATAAGAGATGTGCAGAGGTTGACAGGTCGAGTTGCAGCTTTAGGAAGATTCATCTCCAAGTCTGGAGACAAATGCTTGCCTTTCTTCCAAGCGTTAAAAAAGGTGAAAAATTTTGAGTGGACACCTGAAAGCCAAGAGGCCTTTGAGCAACTGAAGAAGTACATGGTTGAAGCCCCGTTGTTGACCAAACCAAGTCCTAGGGAGATTCTTAGTTTATACCTGGCGGTATCCGAACAAGCCCTGAGTGCTGTCCTTATTCGGGAAGAGGAGAAGGTCCAGAAACCTATCTACTATGTGAGCAAAGTGTTGCATGGGGCTGAGTTGAATTACTCACCCATAGAAAAGTTTGCTTTGGCATTAGTAACTGCCTCAAGAAAGCTGCGGCCTTACTTTCAGGCACATAAGATTCAAGTTCTGACAAACCAGCAGTTGAGGAACATATTGCATAGCCCAAAGGCCAGTGGAAGGCTAATCAAATGGGCGATTGAGTTAGGAGAGTTTGACATCACATACAAGCCTCGGACAGCTATCAAAGCTCAGGCATTAGCTGACTTCGTGGTTGAATGCACTATTAACAACCAAGAAGTCGGGGGGCAAGAGATAATGACTACCCCTGGGCAAGAGGAAAAAGAAGAAAAACTTACACCCGATCTGAAGGAATATTGGGTGCTCTATTTTGATGGAGCATCAAAAACAAAATCTAGTGGTGCAGGTTTGGTTTTGCAAAGCCCCGATGGGTTCATAGTTGAGTACGCTTTAAAGTTGGATTTCCCTACTACCAACAACGAGGCGGAGTATGAGGCATTGATAGCTGGTTTGGGCTTGGCCAGAATCATGAGGGTCAAGAATCTCAAAGTTTGTGGAGATTCAAGGCTTGTGGTATCACAAGTAAATGGTGAATTCGAGGCTAAGGATGAGACTATGGCAAAATACTTGAGAGTAGTAAAGGCTGTTATGTCCCAGTTTGAGGAGAGCTATGTTGAGCACATTCCAAGAGAGGAAAACATTAAGGCCGATGCCCTATCTAAATTTGCTTCTTCCGAGATAGAAAATTATGCTGGGAGTGTCTATTTTTAGGTCTTGAAGGCCCCGACCGTTAATTCAAAGCTATTGGCACCAATCGATATAGGAGGCTCTTGGATAGACCCTATCAAGGCACACCTTGAGACCGGATGGCTCCCAGACAATGCCTTGGAGGCACGAAAACTTTCAGTAAGAGCATTGAGATACACTTTGATTGAAGGCATTTTGTATAAGAGGTCGTTTGTCATCCCATACTTGAAATGTTTAAGGCCTCAAGAGGCAAGAGAAGCATTGGAAGAAGTTCATGAAGGGATTTGTGGCCAACACTTGGGGGGCAGAGCCCTAGCTCACAAGATAATTCGTTTAGGGTTCTATTGGCCGGAGATGTTGGCTGATGCACAAAACTATGTCAAGAAATGCGAGAGATGCCAGAAGCATGCCCCAATTGTGAGGCAACCGCCTGAGATCTTAACTTCAATTAACTCTCCCATTCCATTTGCAATGTGGGGAATGGATATACTTGGGCCTTTTCCCATGGCTTCTGCGCAAAGGAAATTCCTAATAGTGGCCATCGATTACTTCACTAAGTGGATTGAGGCTAAACCTCTGGCTAAGATAACCACCAAGCAAGTTTCCCAGTTCTTTTGGGAGAACATAATTTGCAGATACGGAATCCCACGAATCCTTGTAACAGACAATGGGACACAGTTCAATAATGAAGAGTTCAAGAAGTATTGTGAAGAGAATGCGATTGAGCTCCGTTTTACCTCGGTGGCACACCCTCAAGCCAATGGGCAAGCTGAGGTAGCTAATCGAATTATCCTTGATGGACTGAAAAAGAGGGTCGAACGCTCTAGGAATACTTGGGTAGATGAATTGTTGCCCATACTTTGGGCATATCGTACCACTTGTAAGGTAACGACTGGAGCAACCCCATTTTTGCTGGCTTATGGAGCCGAGGCAGTTGTGCCTTTAGAGATCATGCAAGCATCACCTCGAGTTGAGGCATATGAGCCAGAAACTAATGACGAAGGAATGAGACTTGCCCTTGACTTAATTGATGAGGTTAGAGATGGGGCTAATGCAAAGAATGCTGAATATCAGAAGAGAGCATCTTTTCACTACAACCAGAGAGTTAAAGAAAGATTCTTTCGACAAGGTGACATGGTTTTAAGGAAGATTGAAGCCTCAGGAGTTGGCTAGAAAGGAAAGTTAGCACCAAACTGGGAAGGACCATATCTAGTCAGAAAGGTGTTAGGGCAAGGATCCTACAAGTTAGAAACCTTGGACGGGGTTGAGGTGCCCCGAACTTAGCATGCTGTGAACCTCAAAGTTTATTATGTCTAAGTCCTTTTGACAAAGGCTTGGACTTTTACCTATTTATTAAGAATAAGGTTCGAATGAAACCATTTTAGAGCATGTTGCTCCCAGTAGAAGATAGAATATTTATGTAAGGGTTGAACCCATTCTATTAATATCTTTTGACAGCATAATGGAATTTATACTGTTTTCTCTATGAGTTATTTCTCTTTGTTAAAATAAACACGAAAGGCAAATGTTGGACTAGCTTGTGAGTTTAGTACCAGCCAGGAGGCCAAGTACTTGAGAAATTCTAAAAGTTTAACGAACTATAAAAAAAATGAGAATGTGGAAATGAAAGAAACTACTACATAAATAAGTTAAGTCATAAGCCCCGAAGGGCAAAAGTTCAGAATAAATAAAGACAAACAGAAATAAGCCACGCAGGGCCATCTATGCATCTAAGTCCTCAATAACAACATCTCCCTGGGTAGAAGAAGGATCTGCTGTCTCTACTCCAGGAGAAGAAGGTGGATCCTGAGTGGGTTGAGAGTCCCCATCTACTGCTGTCTCAGTAGCAACCTCCAGAGTATCTGTCAATCCAGGGATAGCTGGTACCGGGAACTTCTCCAGGGATACCCCCTCGATCTTCCCACTCAGCTCCTCGATGATCCCCTCCCAACACTCCTTGAAGGTGCCAGGAAAGTTTGCATCATACTCGGCATTCAGGACATCTTGGAAGTCCTTAGAAGCCTTGTAATCAGCAATGATGTGTTCCCTGTTCTGCTGCACCTCCAGCTGTAGCTTCCTGTTCTTCTCCTTCTCGGCAGCCAGCTCCTTCTCCACCTCCCTAAAACGAGCAAAGTTTGCCTCGGAGGCATCAAAGTATCTGTCTCTGTCCCTCTCAGCAATGGTCTTATCAGCACGCACCTCCTTCAGGTTATGAACAGCGGCCTGAAGGTAGGCGTTCATCTGCAAAGGAAACAAGTGAATAAAGGAAACAAGTGAATAAGGGAAAAGTAAATGCAATTAAATTAAAGAAGTTGAATAAGAAATTACCGAAGCAACAGCTTGAGCCCCAAGAAGCTCAATCTGTAAGTCATCAGAGGACTCCACAATGTGAATCCTATCTCGTGGAGTGACCACGCTCCTGGACCACTCAGCTGCAGCCCTAGAATCACCTACGGCTGTGTCCCTATTGCATAAACCCCATCCCACCGTAAAGGGAGTGAGGTCTTCCTCAATAGGAACTGGCTTTTCTTGAAGAAAAGCAGGAACACGCTCCACCGCGGGAGAAGCCTCATCTGTCCTGGCCCTTTTGGCCCTAGGGTTCTCTGTTACCACCCTAGCAGTGGCAGCAGTCTCCCTCTGCCTAAAAATTGCTCCCAGAGCAGTTTTGGCTGCAAAATGATTACAAGAAAGTTAGAAAATTATATCTAGCATAAAATGTTAACAAAGCAAGAGGTGAGAATTACCCTCAGGGCCCAAATCGCTTAGCCCGTAGGCCTGCAACGAATCTTCAGAAATCAAATTTGCACATTGATGCAAATTATCAGATGTTAACAAAGTTATGGCGGCCTCTTCTTCCACGCCCAATTTTAAACTCCTGACAGGCCCATCAACGGCTCTGCAGAAGTTGGGCCGAAAATAGTTGTCCCAGTCATCCCCATCCAAAAAGATATAAAACCATTCCCTCTTCCAATTAGGAAGGGAATCAGGAGCGGAATCCGAAACAAAACAAGAACGGGCTAAGGAACGGTGTTGGATTTTGACCCAGCCCGAATTGTCAGAAGAATTGACAAATTTGAATAAATATCGAAAAATAGAAATACTGGGCTCAAGCCCATGTTTCTTACATTGGACCAAGAAACAATAGATAAAACGCCATGCATTTGGCATAAGTTGGGTTGGACAAACCCGGGCTTCGGCCAAAAGACGATAAACAAAAGGAGGAGGAGGTAGGCGAAAACCAGCATAAAAAGTCTCTTTATAAATCCTAATGGCCCCAGGCTTTGGGTGACAAGCCCTTTTGTTTGAGGCCGGAACAACGGCCCTATAAGGCCCATTAATATGAAAAAGTTGGGCTAGAATGTCTACCCTATGTTGTTTGTATTTTGATTTATACTCATAAGCATCTAAATTAAGCATATTTGGAAAAGCTTGACCAAACTCATTTAAAAGATCTCTAAGGGAAAAAACACTGGCATGGACAAGAGATGTTTTAGGGTTCTTACCCCTTGAAAGCCGTGGAGCGGTGGTAGAAGTGTTAGCAAGTTGAGACTGGCCTGAAGAGCTAGAGTCCTTGTAAGAACCCCAAATTTTGGATATAATTAAAACTTTTTATTAAGTAATGATAAAATGAAGAACAATGATTCCGACAACAAGGTCACCAGCTCTAATGAATGGTGGTTTCAAAGAACAATGATTGTAATGAATGGATATTGCTTGGGACAATGATCCTGATGCATTGGTATATTGTCAGAATAGAGTAATTCGATGGTTGAGGACCTAGATAAGAATAATCTACCATCCAGGAAGGAGCTAATGGATCCTTGAAGGGAAATGAGTACGTGCATAGTGTTTCCCATACGTGCATAGTATTTCCCGTACGTGCATAGTGTTTCCCGTACGTGCATAGTGTTTCCTGTACGTGCATAGTAATTTGGTGGATGAATAGTGATTTTGTAAGTTGGAAAACTTTTCACGCCACCCTATGTACGGGACGTGATATGGATGTTTCGAAGTCATATTAGTAATACGCGGAGGAAATAAGTGAATGCAGAGACGATCGGAATTCAGAAATTCCAAATTCTTTTTCGGTATAATATTTGACCGGACAGTGGATTAAATATTATTATAATCCAAGAATTGAGATATTAACTTTGAGGATTTGATATTTTGGGATGTTATTATATTTGATTTAAGAATGAAGGTAGGAAACCACTGAGGAGTGGTTATGGCTACAATGTAATAATTGATATTTGGAAAGAATGAATGGAATTCGACTTTATTATTTCTATGTCTTGAAGAATGCTAAAGGGTAACAACATAGGTAAGAATAATCTATCTTCTAAGGGAATAAGATATGGCACTTTCAAGCAGGAGAATATTCTCATGTCATCCAGATCAGTAACGATTAATCCAGTAGTTCCGTAAAAAGGATAAGGAACGATCGAAAGAGAATACGGACAATTGTACCACCCTAAGAGAACAAGTAAAGAATACAGAATGAATAGTGTTTTGGTGGGAGTATATAATAATATGAGACGACACTATATAGAAGCATTCGGGACGGATTTCCGAGTTCGTATTAGTGATCCAGGGGAAAATAAGTGTATGTAAAAGCTGTCGGATTCTGAAAAACCGCACTTTTATTTTCTCCGAGAGTTCCCTGGACACTGATAGCCTTAAGTATTTAATGAATGGATTTAAGGAATATAAATTGGAAAGTTAGAATGAAAGATGGAGAATGAAAGTATTAATATTAAAAAGGATTCCCGGTAAACCCTAATTAGAAATCCGTGAAATATTCCTACGAACGATCAATCGAAACGGGCAATAACCGGACACAGAAACAAGCAGAGGAAGCAAGAGTCTTGTGTAAGCTACTAGAATAAATATCTAGCAACCAAGTGGCTTAAAGTAACTAGCATACTTGGAGATGGAAGTAGTACTTAGATATCAAACCAATACTTAGCATGAAAACCATTCAAAATGCAACACATGTCTCTTGATTGCATCATGGATGACCTAGGCACTTTAATAAAGCTACTTTAGCAAGATATTATCCAAGGCAACACAATAATACAAGGAAAAGATCAAGAACAAGCAAGCAACTCTCTCCCCCTCCAAAACATTCCATTCGACTTCCTCCCTAAATTCCAAATCCAAAGTCCAAGCTTCCACCATTGTTTGATCTCCAAATTTTTATGGTAAGTCCTATAATTCATAAAAGTGATACCCTAGAAATCTTGGCTTCAAACTCCATGTTTTCCATTTTTAAATAAATCATCCAAGCCTAGGGTGAATAGTGATTTTAAGAAACTAACTTTGATTCTTGTTTTGTTTGGATGATCCAAGGTTTGTTAAGGTAATCTAAGGACTAGACAAGGCTTACCAAGTGTTATTCACTCTCCAAGGAAGGTAACAAGCTCCAAAAACCCTTGGTACCATTTTGAGATTTTATGAGTTTTATGGATGATTTAGTGTTAGTATGCTATGTTATGCTTAGATCTATGTTATTAGTTGATTATGGTTGTTGTTTGGATTGTGATCCATGAGATGGTTGAGATGAGTTGTTGATAGACTAGTCATGATGATTATCATGCGTTTGTGTGGTTGGATTGATCTTTGTTAGATCGAGATAAAGTGTAAAAACTTTGGAAAACGCGTAAACATAGCCGTTATAATGCCCGATTTTACAATATCATGTTTTGTATGCCATTTTTCACATCAAGACCCTACTGACCAGAAACTTTTCTGCCATTTTAGGATAGCTTATGTTATAAGCTTTGTTTTGATATAAAGATCACGTGAAACGAACTTACGGTTTAGGAGTTACGGCCGGTTTACTAAAAGTATTTCGAAACCGTAACCGAGAATTCGTAACTGAATTTGAACCCTCGTAAAATATGTAAAGTCATGGCGAATCTTGGTAAATAAATACTAGAGGTAAAAAGGAAGGTGTGAAAGAAAACCGTATGTCAAAAGGATCATTTTTCGATTTATTAAAAATGTTCGAGTCGAGGTTAAACGCGAACGAACTCCTAAAAGACGACTCTTTTATAACTTCGGTAAAACACTTAGAAAACGGGCGATAAAACTCCGAGTATAGTATTGGTTCGTAACGATCGACTTTAGAACTCATATGACTTAAGTATGTCCCAAGTATAAGTACAATGACATGTCGTATTAACGAACGAATGTCGGGTTGGATCAGTGATAAAAGTAATCCACTAAAAGGGGTATAACGAGATAACTCGAGAACGTGTTTCGAATTAAGTATAACTTAACTTTTAATATGTTAAGTGATTAATCCCGAATGCCTTGGCTATTTATAGATCACCAAGCTGAACCGGGACCCGCTACCACTACCCCTTACCGTACTCGACTACCAGGCAAGTTTCAATTCCCTTCTTTTAGGCTGTTGTTGTGATTGAATAAATGTATATATATGATTGCTGATATACATATGCCATTGCATGCATGCCTACTTTCAAGTTGAATTGATATACTTGTTCCCTGAATGTTATTGTTGGCTTATAAGCTAGATAGTTATATATCAGTTATAAGCCGGTTATTGTAAGACCCTAATAGAAGGGCGTATACATCTTATTAATCAAAAATAGACCGGGAGTCAATATTCCTTGATATATCGAGATTACCTCGGAGGAAAATATATAAGTAAATATTTTCTATTATTTGGGCGACGAATATTATTTGAATATTCGTTCGAGACTAATTATTTTAACGATCCTTACTTCAAATAATTATTTGAACGTAACTATTCAACGAATAATATTTCTCAATATTCATTCAGAGTCGAATTGATTATCGACTATTATTTTGAATATTCTTCTAAAGATGAGACTATTAAATGAATATTATTTGGATATTCTTTTAGAATATTATTTTATTAAATAAATATTACTTTTGAATATTCATTTAAGATATTAAATACTTGATGGATATTATTTTAATATTCATCTGAAGCTTGATTTAATTATCGAATATTATCTCGAATATTCCTTAAGGCTTGGATTACTAAATGAATATTACTTGATATTCATTTAGGATATTATTCATTAAATGAATATTACTTTTGAATATTCATTTAAATTCCTAATTAATTATGAATATTACCTTAACTATTCTTTTCAGGTCTTATTAATTAATGAATATTGTTTTGAATATTCATTTAAATATTTATTTATTCAATAAATATTCTCCTGATATTTCTTCAAGGATTATTTTGAGAAATACTCTGATTAAAGATATTCTTTCATATTCCCAAATATTCTTTAAATATTTTAACTCATTAAATATTCTCTTAATATTTATTCCATACTTAGAATAACCTCGATAAGGTTTATCTTCTTCGATTATTACAGAAAATATTTCGGAGTCATATTTTTATTAATCTTATATCAAGAAAGGTTCTCAGACATCATTCTTCTTTGAGTCTATCCCCTTAATAATAAGGGAACCTTACTTGGAAAAATGTTATTTATCTTGTCGACTTCCCAGTCATAAAGTATTCCCTTCACCCGCAACTCGGGTGCTGTTGACTTATTAAGTCGTTGCTTACCTTCTCATCTTTCGAGGGGTAAGATCACTGGAACAAGTTGATATCCGTTACCAAGTAATAGCTTGGGAGTTATTGGTAAATTTTCCTTTCCAACTAGATACGACTACTTTGTGGAGTCTTATCAACAAGTATTATACTTGGGGAAAGGGGGACGAACGTTACATTCAGAATCATGAATTCTATTTGAACTAAGAGTCGTGTAAGAGGCCGAGTAGCGCCGGTCCATCCCCTTTGGCCCAACCGTTGGCCGGGGAGAGCTAGTAAGGCGGTATACAAGTAAAGCCGTCAGTTCTTCCTTCTACCGGTAGTAAATCTAAATTGAGCTGTACGATCTCGACTGATCATCAAGATTGGAACAGCGGACGCGGTGAATACTCCATCATTGGTTCATCATCCAAATTTATTTATTTCCTGCAACATGATTACTGTTGGCAGAGTTGGAAAAGGGTCATAACTGGAATTGCAACCTTTTCTTGCAAGTTCCTCTTCTTAATAACAATAAGAATATCTCGCTTACTTTGATGTAGCAGATATTTCTACAAACAAATACTTCAAGTTACCTTGTAACTTCATCGTTCATATTATACTGGCATCATTTCCGTAAATGCATGGCATATGGTTTGAAAGATACTTTTGAACTGTTATACATTATCATTCAGTTATATATTATTGTTGGTGGGCTATTGCTCACCCTTGCTTTATTATTATATCACAACAACAGCTAGACCAGATGACTCGCACAAGGCGCACTCGACGCGGGCGAGGACGATGAGACTACCAGAGCTGAAGAAGAAGCTATTGGTAGGGTATATTTATTCTTTCAGTACCAAGAATATGGTCTAGTATGACTTATGTAAATGGATGGCAAGAGTATGTATTTATATTGAAATTTTTTGGATTGTAAGAACTCATAATGTGATTAATAAAAATTTGATTGTTACTCTGATTTCATCTCTGGGACTATAACGGGTGTGTTTTATATTGTTGTGTTGGGTTATAGAGACGTAATTTATTTTATGTTAAGGAAAGTTCAATTGTTGTGGACAGAATTGGAAACCGTAACCACCGGATCCCGGACCCCGGATCTGGGGGTGTTACAGTCCTCCATTGATATGCTTCCCTTGAAGGCTTGAAACCCAGAAATGTTGAAAAAAGAGGGTGAAGAAGATGAAGATTCAACAATCTTCAAACAGAAACTGGAAAACAGGGCGGAGGAACGACGCCGGAAATCGCCTCACGACAGAACCCTAGCAGAGCTTTTTTGAAAAGTATTTGTGATAAGGGAGAGATAATTTTTGCTGAATAGTGAAATGAGAAATGTGGGATGCACACTACTCTTTTATAGAGTCCACGGTTGGTCACTCAACCGGTTATATCCAGTAAAAGGGCTATCAACAGGTGACTGGGCCTTTAAATAGGCGGGAAGCCCATGAAATTCAAATTTTAAAAATAATTCTAGAATGTTCTACGACATTTTTAGAAAATAGGATAAAATCCCGTTAGAATTTAAAGGCAGGAGGCCCAATTAAAAGGACATGCCCACGCCCAGGAGACCAAACCTTCTAGGTGTGCCTAAGGAAGGTGTCTCCTTGGCGGGGGTACCCACGCCTAGCTCGACTTTCCTTAAAGAAGGCTATACCCACGCCCAGGAGACCAAACCTTCTAGGCGTGCCTAAGGAAGGTGTCTCCTTGGCGGGGGTACCCACGCCTAGCTCGACTTTCCTTAAAGAAGGCTATACCCACGCCCAGGAGACCAAACCTTCTAGGCGTGCCTAAGGAAGGTGTCTCCTTGGCGGGGGTACCCACGCCTAACTCGACTTTCCTTAAAGAAGGCTCTACCCACGCCCAGGAGACCAAACCCCCTAGGCGTGCCTAAGGAGGGTGTCTCCTTGGCGGGGGTACCCACGCCCAGCTCGATTTTCTTTAAAGAAGGGCATACCCACGCCCAGGAGACCAAACTTCCTAGGCGTGCCTAAGGAAAGTGTCTCCTTGGCGGGGGTACCGACGCCCAGAAAGCATTTCAAAGGGCAAAGATACACCCACGCCCAGGAGACCAAACCTCCTAGGCGTGCCTAAGGAGGGTGTCTCCTTGGCGGGGGTACCCACGCCCAGGAAGCATTTTTGCCAGGATGACTTTTTTAAAGTTAATCCTTTAAAATAATGTTGGGAAATTGAAAAATAATTCCCAAAAAATAATAAAAATACCTGTTGGTATATAATAATTCCTAAATTATTAGGAAAAATTACGAAAAATACCTGTTGGTATATAAAAATTCCTAAATTATTAGGAAAAATTACGAAAAATACCTGTTGGTATAAAAAATTCCTAAAATACTAGGAAAAGTACAGAAAAATACGAGGAAAATTATAGAAATATTTTCTTGACAAATTGAGCAATAATTTATGCTAATAATACATAAAAACTCTATGAAAGTGCCGAAATTGCTAAAAGCAAGCACAAATTAAAGCCTCGAATAAGGCAAATCGTCGTAAATGTGTAGGTCGCTCCACACTTTACAACCAAGACGATACTTGTGAAACACTAGTGTAAACCAAAATTCCCATATAAGGGTAATTAAGAAGTCCCAGGTAAGGGATAAAAACGACCCCGAGTCTCGATTAAGGCAAATATAACTTCTATGAAAACCTGATCAGTTTTCCTTAGAAGTTGGGGGGCAAATGATATGGGCTGAAAATGAGCCTTAAAGACACATTTAATATGGCATTAACTAGGCCGAAATTAGTCCAAACGTGGGGCCCACCAGCTGGGCCCAAAACCCTGATTATAGTATTAATTTCGTAATTAATATTAAGGGTAATAAACAGCTCAGCAAACAAGAGTTGGATAAGGATAATATCCCCTTCAGACTTATCCAATAAGGCATCCAATTCAATATGGAAACTGATTCCTACAAGGAATAGATCTAGAACCTTCCTCAAAGACTTGCCCACCAAGTCTCCAAATCCTACCATAATTCTAAGGCTTCTCAGCCTATATAAAGGGCCAGACCCCTCATCCTAGAATTACGTTTTATTGGCTTGATTCTCTAATTTACAGAGATACGTAGGCATTCTGTGAGGACCGTTTAAGTCTCGAACGCAGAAGCAGCCATTAAAGCACGAAGCTCACGAACCCTAGCATTAAATATACAAACCCTAGCCGCAATAATTTCAACCTAGTTTTTATTCCACAACAACTGGTATTTTTGGTCAAAAAATTTAAAATTGGTATTTGTGTAATAAAATTTTAAAAAATGGAATTTTTGGCCATTACCCACGAAAATAACAATCGATAGAACTGTGGGCGAAAAATACCGGATTCAATACGTATTTAGCAATCGGGTATTAAGTGTCACGCATTAGCAAATTGGGTAACCATTTTTTTTGAACCATTTAATACGCAAACTCCAATTGGGTATTGCGGAAAAATTTTATTTAAAAAAAATGTTACGCAATTTAAAATTAGGTATCATTAGAATACTTTAGTCTCAAAAAAAGAATACGCATAAGCAGTTTGGGTAAATGGGGTAAAAAGCTAAAAAAAAAAACAAATAAAAAACTGATACGCATATACTATTGGGGAATTGATAGATTTCAATTTCTACTTTTGGATACCCAAATACAATTTGGATAACATGAGAAATAATTATGAAATGGATACCCAAATACAACTTGGGTAACATTAAAATAATTGGTTTTCTAAACAAAGGATATGCAGAATGAATAACGTAAGATATTGTTTAATAATTAGAAAACATTGAATTTGACCTATACGCATCCACAAATGGGGTAAAATCAACAATTAAAAAATGACTTACAAATGAATCTACACGTATATGCATATGATGGATATGATTATTTAGCAGTTTATTGCCTTAATTCGCCTTATTATGAATAATAAAGAGAAGGGTGATGTTCTAAGTCTTACTTTGAATGAACTAGAAAAGAATTTGGGGAAGAACTGAAAGATGAAGGCATATTAAAGTATGGGCTTGGGTACGCATATGTAAAAGGGGTCTCAACAAATACGCATATTTTTATCCTGGGTAATAGAAACGGTATTTTTAACCCCCTCCTCCCAGAATTGTTAATTTTGTTTTTCTATATTAAAAAAACGTTATTTTTAACATTTTTTCACAAGATAAGCTACGGAGAATTAAGACATTTTATTTATTATCCCCCAATCCCCATTTTATTAAGACATCTCCCAAAATTCAAACACTCTTGTCTCCTATCTTATGAAACCCTACTGTAATAACCCTGGATGCAAGAGAACTAAGCAACTTGAAGGACTTAATTCAATAATGCAAACATGATCCTTCCATTTTTACTCATCCCTCACTCTCGTTCTTCAGTGATTATCCCTAGAGGTCTCTTATTTCAACGTTACTAATTTCGTGTTGTTTCATTTCGTTTGTTTGACGTAGAATATTATGTTCGTAAAGTATTATTTTCGCAAGATATTGTTATAAAATATTTGTAATATATTTTACTTGTTGGAATATGTAGATATTATCCTCAATTTTTGCAGAATCATTTTTGTTGAATAAATATTATGAGAATGACAGAAAAAATTATTGTTCAATCCTTGATAATTTATTTTCTTAATTTTCATGCCAGTGTTGGTTGCAAGCTGCATCAATCTGAGTACAGACCTGAAGCCAACAAATCAGTAATTCAAATAAATTTTGAATGACTAGTCCATGACAAGTTTGTTTAGTTGTATATAGTGTTCATGTGTTTTACTATCTCTTCTTTTATATGTTGATATAATTTGTTCTTTTCATACATATAATTTTTTTTATATTACTAGTGAATTTTTTATTTGTGGGGATGTGTTCAGATTGTGTGGTGAGTCTTGTGTGTGTGTGTTTTAGTAAATATTCATGATGATTGTAGAGTTTGTAGTGGAACATGACTCTCTTTATGCGTATTTATTGAATGTGGTTTACAAAAGGATTATGACGTAGATTACAGCTAGGAGGATGATATGGATGAAGTGGAGGAGATTGGAGAGGCTAAATTTAAAAATGTGTATGAAGACGAGGAAGAAGAGATAGTTGAATCTGTGTTGAGCTCGAAGGTGCAGCTGTTATAAGCCTGATAACGATCCTCCGTAGAAGGTATCTTGTTATTGACATCGTGTTTTTTTATCACGTAATTTTATGTGTTAATGTTAAGATTAATGTTTCTTTGGTTGTAGATGGGAGATTCTTCAGATGAGTTTAGTGAGGACAATCACGATGCTGCTCAAGAAGCCAAAGGAAAGGCAATGGGAGCAATCTCTAAAGGTATTTAACTTTTGGTTTTAATGTGTGCGGAGTAATGCAATTTTAGGCAATCAATGTAAACAATTTATGTTGGTACTTGGTAGAGTTATCGAATATATGTAATACATGAAACTTCAGTCCATTATTGGTAAATAATCCAAAATTGAGTATCAATATAGCAATTGTCGAATTGACTATTATAAAAAAAATGATCAATTAGCATCTACGAGTGACTACGTATAAAACATTTTTTATTTTTTCAAAACTGCCAAACAAACATTTTTGTTCGAACTTCTATGCTTAGATTGATGGAATTTGACTAGAATTGTGGTTAAATATAAAATAGTTACACATGAAGCTCTATTATGATCCGAATATTTAATTCAGTGAAGTTTTGGGCAGGTAAACATGATGAAGCGATTGAGCACCTTACGCAAACTATTTTGCTCAACCCTACATCACCTATAATGTATGCTACTAGAGGTATATGTCTGGCTAAAACTTCACTGCAAGACATCTGTGATTATGTCATATTTATCATCTTCTCAATATCTCTTGTTGACATTTTCTTACAACCACTGCGTACGTTAAGTTGAAAAAAACAAATGCTGCTATTCGAGATGCCAATGATGGTCTAGAGGTAGTTTTTACTTAGCTTTTTAATGTGCTCTGTACTCACACCATAATTATTATGTTGTCAATATCAATATTGGAAGCTAGTTTTTCTTTAAATGGAAATTGTTGAAGTTTTTCGCTGCATAACTGGTCGGGTAGACATAGTTTCTGAAATTTTTAAGTGTCCATATTAATTTATCAATTCAAGGTAATTGCTCTTTTCCTTAATACCATTTGTCCTTACAACTATAATAATTTTAGTTGTGTTTTCTTAGTTCATTAAAAATGTCAACTAAAGGGGGCCCAAAGGGGAATGACATGAAAAGTCTTTTGAAAAACAAATTGTGTTGTGCAGTTTTACTTGTCCAAAATATATGTACAATTACTGGATTTCTCACTTTCTATATTTTAAAAGACAGCATGCGAGGCAATACGTTTCATTATTATCCAATGATCATATTAATTTGAAACTCTTGTTGCAGATCAATAATGATTCTGCTAAAGGCCACAAAGCTCGAGGAATTGCACGAGCAATGCTTGGCCAGTGGAATAAGGCTGCAAATGATCTTTATGTAGCTTCCAACATAGACTATGATGAGGAGATAAGTGTTGTACAGGAAATAGTAGTTTATAGTATGTTGTTTGATAGATATGTTCACACTAAATCACGCAAGCGTACACGGTCACAAGTAATATAGAATAAAGTTGAGTTAGTTCCCACAGAGACTGGTAAATTTTTAGAATATGCAACAATGTATGATCTCTATTCACTGCTAGGACAAATATCAAATTTGAGTTTTAATTATCTAAATTAACTAAGATGCTATTTAACAATATTAAGATCTAATTAACTAACGTGACTTAAAACTGATTTACTTATGAGAGAATAAACATGGGATCCTAACTTCATTAAATACTTCGCTTAGAGTTGATGCCTTTAATCAATGCATGTGATGGTTATGATAATTGATCTGATAACACGAAATAAGTACACGCTACCTTTCACTCAACATCCACAAAAGAGATAGAAGCTAGGCAGACACCAATTATGTTTAGACCCTATATTTCTATAAGATTTGAATACATAACGGTTTAAGAACAAGTCATCCATTGAGATCACATAGGGCAGCGTAAGATGGTTAAAATTACACTACTAATCATGCATGTCAAAACATCCATAAACCTATGATAGCATGGCAAGTTCTAAATCTCTATATCCACTTTCGCTTCCATAGAGATTAACAATACAACTTAGATGTTCGCTACGCATCCAAGAAGAATAAGCACAACCATACGAGGAAATCAATAATTCATCACACACAAATCTTTAAAGCAATCAAACTACTAAACTCCATAGATAAATCCGTTAGAATCCCATGACAACGATTAGTTCATAATCGAACGGCTCGTTATCATGGGATCTAGTGATAACATGATAATGAACAAGGTTTGAAAGAAAATAATAGTGCTAGAGTAATAGAGTTAAGAAAACAAATCCGAAATCCAAGAGTATCGCCTAATTAGAAGAATACAAAAGTAGATCTAGATCTCCTAAGCTTGTCACGAACGTAGGAATCCTTCTCCAAGTTTGAATCTCCGTCTCTCTGCTCTCTCTCTCTGTGTGTTACATTGATAGTTGGTACATTTTATGATGAAGGATGGTGTTTATATAGGCCCCTGGAACTTATCCAGCAAGAAACTACCAAAAATAACCAAGTTCAACTAGAATCAGGATTTTTTGCAGAAACCAACCGCGCCCCTGCTGTAAGAACCTAGATTTTTGGTAAGAATTATAACTTTTTATTATGTATTGATGTAATGATGAATAGTGGTTAGGATTATAATGAAACAGAGGTTTTAATGAACGAATATTTAATGGATTCGGATCGAATGTTTATATGTCATGAAGAATGCTATGGGTTGACAATTTAGATAAGAATTATCTATCTCCTAGGGAATTAAGTTTTGGTAATTCCAAAGAAGAAGGTTATTCTTATGTCATCTAAATCGATATCTGCTATAAGTCCAGTGGTTCCGTAAAAAGGGTTAAGGAATGCTCAAAAGAGAACAAGGACCTTATTTCTAATTATAAGGAATAAAGAAATTGTTGTGGAATAAAAAGTAGGGTTATTGAATTGCGGCTAGGGTTCGTGAGCTTCGTGCTTTAATGGCTGCGCTTGCGTTATCGTGACCTAATTCGGGTCCTCACAAGATGCCTACGTATCTCAGAGTTGAGAATCAATCCAAAAAACGTAGTTCTGAGATGAGGGGTCTGGCCCTTTATATAGGCTGTAGGAGCCTTAGAATTGTAATAGGGTTTGGAGACTTGGTGGACAAGTCACCGTTATTGAGGAAGGTTCTGACTCCTTCCTTATAGGAATTAGTTTCCATGTTGAATTAGGTGCCTTGGAGGCTACACAATATCCCTGGGATATTCTAGAACGTTCCTGGTTTCTAGAACATTCCCGGTTTGTGGATCAGACCCATGTCAGAAACAAGCTTATACCAGGCATCCCCGGTTTAGGGCTGTTCTTTTGGGCTTAATCATTAACTATGAATTTAATGCCCAACTAGGGTTTCGGGCCTTATTTATGAGCCAATAAATATTATATTAATTATGTCTTTAGGGATTATTTTTCACCCATATCATTTGCCCCCCCCCCAACTTCTAGGAAAACTTGATTTCGTAGAAGTTTAAGGTCACATCGGCCCTACCAGGGTATCATCTTACAGTGAAGTGTGGAGCGACCTACACATTCACAATGACTAAAATTCTCTCCCAAGTTAATACTTAAGAAAGTTAAACGTTCTTTGGCCTCTCGAACCTTTTTCTTAAGATTTCTGGGTCTTTCGGGAATAGGATTAGTGCCGTTTCGAGCTCGTAGACACTAATCCAAGTGCAATTCCTGCATAGGATCCTTTATCATAGATTCATTAGTGATTTATTTCCCTCAACTTATCTAAGTTTGGGTTAATATCAGACAGTCATCACTCACAAGCCTTAATAAGGGCTAATTTTTGAGCAACAGACACTAATTCGGCCTTAATCGGGGCTAAATAACATTAAACGGGGCTAGAAAGGCCTTGATCGAGGCTAAATAGTTCGTACTTAGTGTAATTTCTACTAGGATATCCACCCTTAACCTTAAGATAGGTTAATTTTAGAGTGGGAGTCCTTAAACGTCGATAATCGAGGTTAATCACCCCCTAATTGCGATTAGCGAAACCCTAATCCCAAATTTTGGAGTCAAGCCAATCCAATAGAGATTCTTATAACCTCATGGTTGTAGAAAGAATCACGTAAAAATTCTCATTTTTGAGTTGTCTAGGCAAGAAATACGGCCTTCTGGGCAAGGTATTTCAAACACCTTCCTGATTTCGAACACCCTCCTGGTTTTGAACACCCCTGACATTCTTAAACTCAAATTTTGAAGTTGAGCTTATATGATAGGGATTCTTATAATCTCCTGGTATGAACAAGAATCACATGAAAATATGCATTTTTAAACTTTTTAGAGGCGAAATACCTCATTTCAAGCTGGTTTTCAAACCAGACCTTGTTTCAAACACCTTCTTTTTTTCAAATTCTTGAAATCACTAAGAGACCTACCTAGGCTTGTAGAGAACCTTACAAGGTTTCCAAATCTCAAATTTGAGCGCAAACGGAGCATTTTTTAGCGTTCTGGAGGGTCGTGAAATCACCTAGGGGCTCAGGTGTTCACAACACCTGAGCAATTTTGCTCCAAGGTGACCTGGTCGGCCTACCCTGGTCGGCCATTCGGCCAAGGGTGCATGGTCGGGCACCCCTGGTCGGTTGGACCCCATGAATTTATTTTTTTTTGAAATTTGGCAAAATTTTGACTAGTTGACTTTGACCGTTGACTTTGACTATTGACCTTGACTTTGACCAAAGCCAAACCTTGTTTTGAACTCCCCTCCTTGTTCTAGATTGAGTTTACAACACCATGGTTGATTTTGTGATCCTTGATCACAAACAACCTTCTTCTTAGTTTTCAGGACCTTCTGGGTTTTAACTTGTTTTTGAACTCTTGGTTTCAACTAACCTTGGGTTATACTATGGCCCTTGGCTTGCTGACACCCTTTCATACTTACAATAGGGTGTTTTAAACAACCTTGGCCTTGCCCCCTTGTCATGGAGGTCTTTGTTTCTTTATTTGTTTGTATAGGGATTTCCCTTGTTTTCAACATCTGACTTCAAGTCTAGGGTACTATAGTCAGTTTTTATCCTTGATTTTATACTCAAGGACTTTAAAACTCCTACCTTGTTTGTAAGACCGTGCCTTGGATTGATTTTATTCAACGGTTCCTGACTTTCAGGCCTTGAATTCAATCAACCAGCTTAATTCAGGGCATACAACCTCGTTGGCCATCTGGGCTTATATTTTGTGCAGAGTTTCAAAACTCCCACCATATTTCTTAGAGTATATCTTCCATATTTCTTTAAAGTATTAGCTTTTTAGCTAACCTTTCTGTTTAGTGCCTTAATCATGGATTTTTGGCTTAATCCTCTGTTTAGGCTTATTAAGCATAAGTTAGTTCAACCTCCTAGGTTGTTAACTATGTTGTTGCTTCAGCCTGCATTTCTATTCGTTTCTTTCGTTTATTTCTACGAATAGGATCGTTTATTTGACCCAATTTCGAATTCATAAAGCCTTTTTCCTGATGTTTTCGGCTATTTAACCAGTAAACATGGGTCATCGGAAAGATGACCTGCTATGAAGGGTCGCCCATTTCCTTATAAAAGAGTAGGGGTGGAAGTCATTCTTCACATTTCCCTCTTCTCTCAAAGAAAATTTTTCTCTGAAGAGCTCTCAAGATTCAAGTACTTCTTTCACTTTCAGACAAACCTGATGGCAAGTGAGGGTGGTCAGAGCACCGTAGTTCCTTATAAGGGCCTTCTCCAAGCAATCAACAGGAGGACCAAAGACAAGAATAGGAAAGGTAACGTGTTTCCTCCTCGTTATCAGTTAACTCTACCCCAACTCTTAGATGAGCCCGGGGACGTGTTTCCAAACAACGCGGAATTTGATTCTTTCATATTCCCCAGCACTTTAGACGTATGAGATATTAACGACTTACTCAAATATGAATTTCCTTCTGTTTTGAGACTCAGAATCCCCTCACCGGGGATAGAACTTGTAATTGGCACCCTGAGAATTTATATGTATACAAAGGTGCTATCACCGCAGGCCTTAGGTTTCCAGTTCACCCTTGGGTGGTTAGGTTACTAGCTGAAGTTAAAATCAACCCGTGCCAACTATATCCCAACTCCTGGAAATTTATCTTCATTTTTATGGTTGAATGCATCAAGGGAGGCATCTGCCTTAGCATTCCTTTATTTAGACATTTGTTTGCTTTCAAAAATAGCCCTGTTACTAGGAAAGGATGGGTAAGCATCCAACATCGTACAAAGTCCCGAATGATTATCAATGCTGCCTCCGTGCATGATTCATAATATAATTGGAGGCACGAATTTTTCATCCTTAGATGGAAAGGGGGAGACTGGGGTGAATTTTTCAGGTATAAATTCAATCACGTGAACGATGAGGGTGTTAGTGAGCTTCAGCTCTCAAGTGAAGAAATAGCTCATCGGGATTGGCTTATTTCAACCTTTCAAAATGCTCACTATCGCGAAGTCGTGACTGAGCATAACTTGATAGAGACCGGGCTTAGTAGTATCCCTCCCGAGGGTAATCCTTACTTTAACTCCTTTATTCTCATCATACTTGTTCTTATTCCAACATTGTTTTTTTTGTCTTTTCTTGCAGTTGCTGAGGAGAATGACAGCCTGCCGGGTCGTGCTCCTCAGATTACTAAAAGGATGATTAAAAAGGCTGAGAAAGAGGCCAACCTTGATGACGTTCCATTTCCTGAATTCCTTCAGCATTGCTCGAAAGCTGGAAAAATGATCAGGAGTTCGGATGGGAGTATGAAAACTGTGTTTATGCCTGAGTAGGGGATATGCGAGCAGGACGCTATCCGAGATAGCCATCTTCTTGCTCAGGAATGGTCTGGAAATGCCATAGCCCCGGTTGATAAGGTTCATTTTGCCACAACAACGGACCTTGGAGAAAATGAAAGCTTGGGAGCGTTTCACGCCTATAACATAAGCTTATCCCCCCTTCTTTTTTGTTACTCTTATTAGATATTGACCATCATGGCTTAACATAGTTTTTTATGGTGTTTTATTCTTGCAGGTGAATGCTTATTTCCAGAACGCTGTCCAACTTGGGAAATCGTATAAGGATAAGGAAAAAGCTGCCCTCAAGGCTGTGGAGAAACATTAGAAGGAATCTGAAGAATGGGAGGCTAAGTACTTCACCTCCGAAGACCAACTCTCATCCCTTAGGGGAAAATATGCAGCCTTAGAGAATAGAACCCAGAACAACGAGGATTCCATCATTCAGAACTACTTGGGCTCGGATACATTCCTTGCCTTCATTGATGAGCATGACGGGGAGGTCCAACCGGACAGCATGACTATAGGTTGGGAAAAAGCTGTGAATAAGATTATCCATGACCACAAGGAGGTCGTTTTTCCCTCCTCCACAAGGGGGTCGTTTTTCCCTCCTTTTATCCAAGTCCTTGGAAGGTGACTGATGTTGATGACCTTGTTGAGGGTGCTAGAACTTCCTCTCATGCAAACAGGCGTGCTTCGGGCTCTGGGACTAAGGCCACTCCCCAACGCTCAGGATATAGTTCCGGGAGACACCCTTCAAAATCCCGTGGGAAGGATCAAAGTGGCAGTTCAGAACGCCCTTTAGCCGACTGAATTCGCGAACCCAGATCGATGAGTGTTAGCAGTTCCTCGACTTCAACTTCCAAGAGCAAGGAAGACGGTGAGATGGGGTCATCCAGTGAAGAAGAAGTCCCTGTTCAGGTTGCTCCTCCCAAAACCAAGAAACGGTTGGTGAAAACTACTTCTGTTAAAAAGTGATTATCTTTTGAGCCTTGCAAGACCTATGTTTGCCTCATGTGGCTCTTATCCAGTTCTTATTTTATCCTGACTTTGATTGTGGTCCTTCATATTCTTGTATTTTTATTCGGTGTGTTTGTAACTTATGACTCGAATTTTGCCCCTTAGGGGTATTTTATCTATATGCTTGTTTCCTTTAACTCATACGTTCCTTTATTTACGGTACTTGGTCATCCTAGACTTACACACACCAGGTGTTTGGTACATCACTAAAATCACAGAAACGTAGAATGGAAAACAAACTTGTATTAATAACGTGAAATGGGCTCTGCCCTTACATAAAATGATAAGTCCTACTATGAGCAACATGCTCTGCAATGGTTTTATATGAACCTTATTTCTATTTCTATTAGATAGGAAAAAAGCTAAGTCCTTACTAGGAGAGCTTAAACATAATAAATCTTGAGATTCGAGGCGTGCCAAGTGCGAAGCACCTCGTTTCCATCCAAGGTTTCCAACTTGTAAGAACCTCTTCCCAACATTTTGCTAACTCTATACGGCCCTTCCCAATTAGGGGCTAACTTGCATGTCTGTCCAACTCCAGATGCTTCTTTCTTCCTTAAAACCAAGTCACCTTGTTTAAAGAACCTTTCTTTAACCCTATGGTTGTAATAAAAGGATGCCCTCTTCTGGTGCTCTACATTGTGGGCGTTCGCTTCGTCCCTGACTTCATCAATTAGATCAAGGGCAAGCCTCATGCCTTCCTCATTAGTTTCTTGCTCATATGCTTCCACCCTTGGAGACACGTGAGAGATCTCCACGGGCACTACTGCCTCTGCTTCATAAGCTAGCAAAAACGGGGTAGCTCCTGTTGTTACTTTACAGGTGGTACGATAGGCCCACAGTATAGGCAGCAGCTCGTCCACCCACGTGTTTCTTGAACGTTCGACCCTTTTCTTGAGTCCATCAAGGATAATCCGATTTGCTACCTCAGCTTGCCCATTAGCCTGAGGGTGAGCTACTGAAGTGAAGCGAAGTTCGATGGCGTTCTCCTCACAATACTTCTTAAACTCCTCATTGTTAAATTGGCACCCATATCCGTCACAAGGATTCGTGGGATACCGTATCTGCAAATTACGTTCTCCCAGAAGAACTGGGCAACTTGTTGGGTGGTTATCTTAGCTAATGGCTTAGCTTCAATCCACTTGGTAAAATAATCGATAACCACTATCAAGAACTTCCTTTGTGCTGAAGCTACATGGAAAGGACCAAGAATGTCCATCCCCCACATGGCAAACAGAATAGGAGAGTTAATCGACGTTAACATCTCTGGCGGCTGCCTAACAATCGGGGCGTGTTTCTGACACCTGTCACACTTCTTGACATAACTTTACGCATCTACCAACATCTGTGGCCAATAAAATCCCAGACGGGTGATCTTATTTTGTCTTCACAAACTGTCCTGTTTTGTAATTTTATGATAACTTGCCTTGTATTTGTTCCGTTTTGTGCATTTTATTTGGCCAGGATTGTTTTTAGATTTTTAGGAATGTATAATGATTTTAATTGTCCGCACATTTTGCCTCTGGTATGTGTACAATAAACAGATAATTCAAGACACTCTAGTAACAGGACACTAAGTTTTAAGAGAGAGAGCTTGGGACCTTATAAATTCACAAAGGTCTAGTAAGGCTCTTTGTCACCTATCCAACCCATTATCACAAAATACTATGATACTTTATGTAGTTGGATTCATTTCTATTTACATTGTAGTTTGTTTTAATGTGTCCCAAATTATCTTGCAGGAGTTTAATGTGCTAAATTTATTGCAATGATTAATTCTTTTCCTTTTTTTGTAGATGAATTCTCAAAAGGCCCCAAGTACTTGCTTCAGGTTATTATGGAAGAGTGAAGCACCTATATTCTACTTGTGACTTTTGGTGAAATATTGCTTGGAAAATTGAAGAATCTGAAGAGCAGAATTCCAAAAAAATTAAATGGAAAAGTCATTGTCAAATGCTTTTGATCTTTTGTATGTCAAGACTGAAGACTATTTAGTTTTTTTTTCTGATATTGTATTGAAGTTTGATGTGTAAGCCTGTAAGGTCACAATTAAAACTTTTATGTTATTTGGAATATTATTGTTATCAGACTTATCACAATGGTAAAAACCGGAAAAAACCAAAACCGTTAAACGGTTAACCGAACCGAAAAAAACCGTTTCAGACGTGTAACACCCCCAGATCCGGGGTCCGGGATCCGGTGGTTACGGTTTCCAATTCTGTCCACAATAATTGAACTTTCCTTAACATAAAATAAATTACGTCTCTATAACCCAACACAACAATATAAAACACACCCGTTATAGTCCCAGAGATGAAATCAGAGTAACAATCAAATTTTTATTAATCACATTATGAGTTCTTACAATCCAAAAGAATTTCAATATAAATACTTACTCTTTGCCATCCATTTACATAAGTCATACTAGACCATATTCTTGGTACTGAAAGAATAAATATACCCTACCAATAGCTTCTTCTTCAGCTCTGGTAGTCTCATCGTCCTCGCCCGCGTCGAGTGCGCCTTGTGCGAGTCATCTGGTCTAGCTGTTGTTGTGATATAATAATAAAGCAAGGGTGAGCAATAGCCCACCAACAATAATATATAACTGAACGATAATGTATAACAGTTCAAAAGTATCTTTCAAACCATATGCCATGCATTTACGGAAATGATGCCAGTATAATATGAACGATTAAGTTACAAGGTAACTTAAAGTATTTGTTTGTAGAAATATCTGCTACATCAAAGTAAGCGAGATATTTTTATTGTTATTAAGAAGAGGAACTTGCAAGAAAAGGTTGCAATTCCAGTTATGACCCTTTTCCAACTCTGCCAACAGTAATCATGTTGCAGGAAATAAATAAATTTGGATGATGAACCAATGATGGAGTATTCACCGCGCCCGCTGTTCCAATCTTGATGATCAGTCGAGATCGTACAGCTCAATTTAGATTTACTACCGGTAGAAGGAAGAACTGACGGCTTTACTTGTATACCGCCTTACTAGCTCTCCCCGGCCAACGGTTGGGCCAAAGGGGATGGACCGGCGCTACTCGGCCTCTTACACGACTCCTAGTTCAAATAGAATTCATGATTCTGAATGTAACGTTCGTCCCCCTTTCCCCAAGTATAATACTTGTTGATAAGACTCCACAAAGTAGTCGTATCTAGTTGGAAAGGAAAATTTACCAATAACTCCCAAGCTATTACTTGGTAACGGATATCAACTTGTTCCAGTAATCTTACCCCTCGAAAGATGAGAAGGTAAGCAACGACTTAATAAGTCAACAGCACCCGAGTTGCGGGTGAAGGGAATACTTTATGACCGGGAAGTCGACAAGATAAATAACATTTTCCAAGTAAGGTTCCCTTATTATTAAGGGGGTAGACTCAAAGAAGAATGATGTCTGAGAACCTTTCTTGATATAAGATTAATAATAATATGACTCCGAGATATTTTCTGTAATAATCGAAGAAGATAAACCTTATCGACGTTATTCTAAGTATGGAATAAATATCCAGAGAATATTTATTGAGTTAAAATATTTAAAGAATATTTGGGAATATGAAAGAATATCTTTAATCAGAGTATTTCTCAAAATAATCCCTGAAGAAATATCAGGAGGATATTTATTGAATAAATAAATATTTAAATGAATATTCAAAACAATATTCATTAATTAATAAGACCTGAAAAGAATATTTAAGGTAATATTCATAATTAATTAGGAATTTAAATGAATATTCAAAAGTAATATTCATTTAATGAATAATATCCTAAATGAATATCAAGTAATATTCATTTAGTAATCCAAGCCTTAAGGAATATTCGAGATAATATTCGGTAATTAAATCAAGCTTCAGATGAATATTAAAATAATATTCATCAAGTATTTAATATCTTAAATGAATATTCAAAAGTAATATTTATTTAATAAAATAATATTCTAAAAGAATATCCAAATAATATTCATTTAATAGTCTCATCTTTAGAAGAATATTCGAAATAATAGTCGATAATCAATTCGACTCTGAATGAATATTGAGAAATATTATTCGTTGAATAGTTACGTTCAAATAATTATTTGAAGCAAGGATCGATAAAATAATTAGTCTCGAACGAATATTCAAATAATATTCGTCGCCCAAATAATAGAAAATATTTACTTAAATATTTTCCTCCGAGGTAATCTCGATATATCAAGAAATATTGACTCCCGGTCTATATTCGATGAATAAGATATATGCGCCCTTCTCTGAGGGTCTTACAATAACCGGCTTATAACTGATGTATAACTATCTAGCTTATAAGCCAACAATAACATTCAGGGAACAAGTATATCAATTCAACTTGAAAGTAGGCATGCATGCAATGGCATATGTATATCAGCAATCATATATATATATTTATTCAATCACAACAACAGCCTAAAAGAAGGGAATTGAAACTTGCCTGGTAGTCGAGTACGGTAAGGGGTAGTGGTAGCGGGTCCCGGTTCAGCTTGGTGATCTATAAATAACCAAGGCATTCGGGATTAATCACTTAACATATTAAAAGTTAAGTTATACTTAACTCGAAACACGTTCTCGAGTTATCTCGTTATACCCCTTTTTGTGGATTACTTTTATCACTGATCCGACCCGACATTCGTTCGTTAATACGACATGTCATTGTACTTATACTTGGGACATACTTAAGTCATATGAGTTCTAAGGTCGATCGTTACGAACCAATACTATACTCCGAGTTTTATCGCCCGTTTTCTAAGTGTTTTACCGAAGTTATAAAAGAGTCGTCTTTTAGGGGTTCGTTCGCGTTTAACCTCGACTCGAACATTTTTAATAAATCGAAAAATGATCCTTTTGACATACGGTTTTCTTTCACACCTTCCTTTTTACCTCTAGTATTTATTTACCAAGATTTGCCATGACGTTACATAGTTTACGAGGGTTCAATTACAGTTACGAACTTTCGTTTACGGATTCGAACTACTTTTAGTAATTTGGTTGTAAATCCTAAACCGTAAGTCCGTTTCACGTGATCTTTATATCAAAACGAAGCTTAGAACATTACCTATCCTATCATGGCAGATTGCAAAGCTAGGCAGTGAGTTACATCTACTGTCCAAGTTGTTTTTCTTAAGGTTAACGAAATTTTGGCATTACGACGGCTATATATCGAACGTTCCAAAAATTATAACAATCCAACCAAGCCACACCGGGCATCCACACAACTTATCACATGATCATGAACATCATCAAGTCCAGATCATACCAGTTTACCACAATAATTAACATGCTTTCTTGCTCAACTAAATCACTTACTAATTATGCTTATAATCATGCTAACATCATAACCAAGCTTAGCTCATCAAAAACATCCATAAACTTAAAGTTGATCTAGGGTTTCAAGAGTGTTATACCTTCTTGAGAGTATGTACTAGCCTTACAAAGCTTGTTATAGTCCTTGGATAGCCTCAGGGTAGCTAAGATCAACCATGAAAACAAGAAAAATCAAAGATTAGTTCATGAAACACTATTCATCCTCCTCTTTCATGATTTTTTTGAAAATGGAAACAAAGGAGTTTGGACTTGAAATTTTTAGGAGATTGCTTTTATGAAATATAGGACTCACCATAAAAATTTGATGATCAAACAAGGAGTGGAAGCTTGGTTTGGAAATCTAAAAATTCCAAAAATTCGAAGTCTTGTTTCTTGAGGGGAAAAACAGGGTGATTTTCTTGAATTTATTTACCTATCCAAACGATCTTCAAAAATTATGAAATTTTGAACGAATACTCTACATATATTGAGGAAGCTATGGTTAAAATTTGGTGATCTATGAATGGGTAGAAGTGGAGATATGAATTTTTCTTTGAGGAGTGTTCTTGCTTGGCAGTTTTGAAGAATGGAGAGAATGGAGTTGTTTTGCTTGGTTGAATTTCAATAATGCATAAAGTGATGTAAGTTGGATAATATCCCATCCTAAAGCTACTTTAATAAAGGTGTGATGCAATGCATGATGTCATTTGGGGCATGTGTCAAGAGGTGTGTTAAAGAAGTTAACACTTGGTTGATCTTTGGATGGAATTCATGCTAAGTATTAGTTCCAATCTCTAAGTGTGCTAGTTACTTGAGTCACCACTTGGTTGCTAGATATTTTCTACTAGCACATGCATGCATCTTGATTTCCGGCTTGTTTCTGTGTCCGGTTATTGCCCGTTTCGATTGATCGTTCGTGAGAATATTTCACGGATTTCTAATTAGGGTTTACCGGGAATCCTTTTTAATATTAATACTTTCATTCTCCATCTTTCATTCTAACTTTCCAATTTATATTCCTTAAATCCATTCGTTAAATACTTAAGGCTATCAGTGTCCAGGGAACTCTCGGAGAAAATAAAAGTGCGGTTTTTCAGAATCCGACAGCTTTTACATACACTTATTTTCCCCCTGGATCACTAATACGAACTCGGAAATCCGTTCCGAATACTTCTATATAGTGTCGTCTCATATTATTATATACTCCCACCACAACACTATTCATTCTGTATTCTTTACTTGTTCCCTTAGGGTTGTATAATTGTCCGTATTCTCTTTCGATCGTTCCTTAACCTTTTTACGGAACTACTGGATTAATCGTTACCGATCTGGATGACATGAGAATATTCTCTTGCTTGAGATTGCCATATCTTATTCCCTTAGAAGATAGATTATTCTTACCTATGTTGTTACCCTTTAGCATTCTTCAAGACATAGAAATAATAAAGTCGAATTCCATTCATTCTTTCCAAATATCAATTATTACATTGTAGCCATAACCACTCCTCAGTGGTTTCCTACCTTCATTCTTAAATCAATATAATAACATCCCAAAATATCAAATCCTCAAAGTTAATATCTCAATTCTTGGATTATAATAATATTTAATCCACTGTCCGGTCAAATATTATACCGAAAAGAATTTGGAATTTCTGAATTCCGATCGTCTCTGCATTCACTTATTTCCTCCGCGTATTACTAATATGACTTCGAAACATCCATATCACGTCCCGTACATAGGGTGGAGTGAAAAGTTTTCCAACTTACAAAATCACTATTCGTCCACCAAATTACTATGCACATACAGGAAACACTATGCACGTACGGGAAATACTATGCACGTACGGGAAATACTATGCACGTACTCATTTCCCTTCAAGGATCAATTAGCTCCTTTCTGGATGGTAGATTATTCTTATCTAGGTCCTCAACCATCGAATTACTCTATTCTGACAATATACCAATGCATCAGGATCATTGTCCAAAGCAATGTCCATTCATTACAATCATTGTTCTTTGAAACCACCATTCATTAGAGTTGGTGACCTTGCTGTCGGAATCATTGTTTCTCATTTTATCATTACTTAATAAAAAGTTTTAATTATATCCAAAATTTGGGGCCCTTACAGTCTCCCCTCCTTAAAAGGATTCCGTCCCGGAATCAGGTAGGAAGCAAAGAGTCGTTTGCCTGTCGTTCACTCTTTAGCTTCCCGGTCAATTCTTAGTCGTTCTACCCTTCCTCAGCACATCTTCTAGTGCTACAATTCATACTTTATCCTTTTTCCATCAACGTTGCTACTTTTCGTACAACTCACTATCCGGGTTATACTCTTACTCAGTCTTATCCTTATTGATACCTGCAGTAACATTGGTATCACTATCACCCTACGATTCGGAGGTAACCTCGCTCGTACTGTGCATTTCCTGATCGCTTTAATCTTCGTAATCTCGATCAATATAGAGAAGTGGAAAGATTTATTGAGAGATCACTATGATCAATTGAACATTTGTCATATTGCATAGTTAGTACAGAAGGGGGCCAGCCTTTAGTACTTGACAAGCAATTAAACAAGTCATTGCATTCCACTTAGACTTCTATCACATAGACAGATAGTCACGTAGCAGTACCTCCCCTCCTAAAAGGGTTGTTCTTCTCAATTCATAAAGAAGATGAATAAGAGAGAAGAAGAGAAAAGAGTTCTAATGGATTATAGAAAGCTTTCATGATTGTAGAATATCATACTCAGAATTTACCTCTGAACTATAGAGGTTTATCAAAGAAGAAATTAATCATAATTATATCCAATACTATTTGATCGCAATCTCACATGTCAACATATCTTGCTGCTTTGCACATTATTCTATGGACAAATACTCTTGTTCAATCTTAGCGATACTCACATTCGGGAAATCCTTCAACCTTTCAGGTTAAATCTTAGATTTCTCACTTGACATCATTATTACTGACATCCCATATCATGTTACTAGCTTTTTCATAACTATAATATTGACACTATCAGGTTGTCATCCTGAGAATTCATTAGAAAACCCATTCATAACATTCCTTGCTTCTCATTCCATAGTTGCTTCCCCAGCCTTTTCTTTATCAATCACATCCTTCTTATTAGCTGATTCATATAATCTACTTCTGCCAACCTTGTTTCTCATTACTTGTTCTTTTCTATCCGTGGTTTTCCACAGGTTGTCTTTCGTAAGTCAGACCAGGTCGCATATCTACATGCTCGTACTCCTATCATCTGTTGAACATCTGCATTTTACTGGCGTAGCCTGGCCACATGAAAACCCGTTATGACCGTGCCATAATTTTGGGGGTAAGGCTGGCTCGAATACCGCCGTCCGAACACTTTAAACTCTCAAGTGGCCCAATAAGTCTTGGGCTCAACCGCCCTTCCCTCCAAGTCTCATTAATTCTTTCTACGGGAATACGTTTAGCATCACGAATTATCAACCTCATATTCTTTATCTTGTTTGTGCAGAAGTACACTAACACAAACTTGCTTGTCATTCATCAACATGCCATTTAGCTTATCAATAGCAGCACTTTCTTTATCTTTACGTTGTCATCTCCTTTCTTAGAAGAATCACCATCGCTTGTTGTTTACGTAGTGCATTAATAGCTAACCCTACGGGTTTCAAATCCCTTAGGGAGACAAAGTAATCATTATTCCTTATCCATAAGGAACACTTCCTGAACTTGATGTAGATATAACGTGAAGCAGATAGAATTGCAGAAGAGTTTCAAGCATCGCAGCTAGGTCCGGTTGATGAAACTATCACTTATGCATCTTCCATAAAAGACTGGAAACTTAACGGTTTACTTCATCAATTTTGTACCATGGTCCTGGTTTGCCTCAAAACGGGGCCTTCTAAGGTACGTAATATGCTTAAGACTCCATCAGGAATCGAATCTTTACTTAAACTATTATTACTGTTAATTCTTGCACAGTCATCAGAAGGAATGTAAATTCCTCCATTCCGATATGACCTTCAAGGTCCTACCAAATATCATCCTGTTTCTTAGGTATGAACATTTGTAATTATTCCTTTATACTTAGATTGTCGGCCACCTCATTGGCCTTTCTTGATGATAATGTTTTCTTGTAACCCATGTTTTCTGGGTACATTCCAGCTCAAGTTTTTCTACCTCATTCCCATCACTGTTGGGTTAAAGCATTCTCCCTTAAGCTCTGCTGAAGGAGAAAATATAACTATCAGTCATTTCCATAAGTCATTGCTTCCACCTACCCGTGGGAACTTTATCACGTTTATTCCCAATCCTACTTAGGATACTTCTTTTCTTAGTTCTTTCTTTATCTTAGGATAATCTCAACCTTTATAGGTTCAACCCATACTTCCTCAGGGTTTCATACATGCCTCATCTGGCATTATTGTTACGATGTCATACATTCCTTACCAAACTTCCATTTTTGAAGTTCGGAATATTACCCTTTTTCCTTGTAAGGTTTCGTAGGCCATCCTTATCATTCCTACGGTATTTTCTGGGTACCGGGTATATCAAAATGTCATTGATCAATACTCTAATAATTCTATTTATGTTCTTTCCAGAACTCTTTTTAATAATCCTTACCGGTCATTGTTGCCTTAGCAAGTCCAGCTCATACCATCTGAAGTCATAATGTCGTTATTAGGGTTAATGCCACCCCTTGTGCATTCCCCAGGGTTTGTCTTAATTTATGGATATCCTATCCTTAATTCAACTGCCAAGGAATTCTTGCATCTTATAATTGGCAATCAGATCATGTATCCTTAATAAAGGTCTTTTTTTTTTCAATCATTCTCATTTGATAATCGATCGGTGGTTTAATGCCACCCTCTTCTTTCAGACAGTTGTCAGCCTATTTGGCCTTCCAAAAAGGCAACGTATGCCAATCTCTTCTCTTACCGAACTTGTTAATGGTAGCAAGGATGTTCTGGAAGATATTGGTCGAGTTCAACGTGAATCTCTTAGTGCTTATCGTTCTTCGCAAAGGTACTTGCCTCAGACAAAATTCCTACAGCATAATGTTCAATTTCTGACCTTTTCTATACCCTCTTCATATACCTTCATTGTTTACTTTCCTCCGTCATAATATATTCATGGTATTCATGATACCCTAACATCATACATCTCAAGTCACTATACTGCCATTTTACTCGAAATCTTGGACAACCATATACACATGAGTCACTTTAGTACGGGTGACCCCATCCCAAAAAGGTCTAGTGAATTCCCAATCAAAACATGGGTTGTTCGGCAGAAGATTCACACGATCTCATTAATGTTTCCTTTATATCAGAAGCCCTTGCAGTCGGTGCTTTCTTAGAAGCAACCCTGCTTTGTCTTTTCATTGCTGGTCTAGTCACTTTATAGTCCATTGTGACTTGGCCTCAACTGGCCACACATAAAAATATATGATTTTAGGGGTTGGCTAATAGCATTACTTTTCTAGCAATTGCCGGCATAGTGCCTTCTTCTTTGATACCTTTCTACCTTTCCAAAACTTTACTCCATATAAGTCTTAATCGACTACTCGGCACCGTCTCCGGTCACCTTTCCTCCACTTTTATCTTTTCAACTATTCTTATCAATCCTGCGTGCCACACAAGCTTACCATTCCTGGCATAACAGCCTTTTCATTTAAGTCAATCCTGGAATTTCTCAGTCCGGCTGGTTTCTTACTTACATTTCCTATTTTCGTCCAATCTCACTTCATCATTTTATCACTACCGTCGATTGTAATGCTCAGGGTCCGTTTACTAACCCATTTTACAGCATCCTTACCCAAATCACAGGGTTTGCTCCAATTTTTACTCTCTTCCATGACATTCTCTGATAATCAGAAAGACAAGGTTTGCCAAAATTCACCGAATTCCTTTCCAGACTCAGGGAAATTTTGATCAATCTACCCACCTACTGGTAACATTAAGGAGACCAGTTTCGAAACCTGAAGAATAGTTCTATGAACCTCCAAGCAGGTGGAATCATAAGCAGTCATAGTTAACGAAATAATCATCATCGGGTTGGAAGTTTACCCACTGGAGAGGAATCAATTATATCCATCCCTTAGAAGGGAATCAATAGTTTCAAACTGAAACCTGTCACAACGTCCTGATATTCAATACTACCAAATGTCGGTCTACCTAACCCTTTATGCGAAGCGTCATTGGAAGCACAAAGTCTCCTTTTTCCATTAAGCAATGCCAGCTCTTGGTCATTACCAATTTCACCTTTTAGCTCCAGGAAGATTTTCTCACATTTTTCTCTTTAACTGCTGATCGTATTACTTGATCTATTATAATTTCGTGTCGGAGTAAACTTAAGGTAACTACTATAATCCATTCAAAGAGAAGAAGGAATTTAATATTCCTCTGAATCACATGCATCTAACGTTTCTGGTTCATCATTTAACTGAGTTGAATTAACTCTATACTCAGTCTCTGGCAGTAGTCTCATTACGAGTTCATCTTGACTCACTGGTCTTATCTTCCGGTAGGTTCTGAGATCATTGTCTTGCTTACTACTTCCTTATATAACTTTACCCAACCATGCTATCACTTCCCAATGTCTTTACTTTCTAAATGATTCATTCATAAAATGAACATTTTCCTTAATAAAACCACTTTATTAACCTCAATTTGGTTCCATAATTTACAACCTACGACACCTGCCTTCTCATGGCGAATTATTACTCACCATATTCATACTAATTCATTTATCAAATGATATGGCACTTACTGCCTCCTTCTCAACTATTCCTAGGGACTCTGTTCCTCGCCCTAAATCGATGTCTTTGATAATCATACATCCCTCTAGCTCTTTCTTTGTTAAGATGAAAATCTCTAAGGATTCTCATCTTTTTTTCCGTATAAGATCTCAAGTAATTCTTCCAATCCTTCTTTCTTGCTGGTACTACATCTGGTAGTCCGGCTATGAATTCAACATGCATCTTCAGATCTCTTAATAATATCTCGGTTCTTTATACTCATTTTTCGGAGAACCATATCTTAATCGTCACAGTCATTCTGGCTGCGACCCTCATTACCCATGGGTAAGCTCCTTATCCTAACAGGATTTTCCTTATCTGCTGGAACCTCTTCCGGGTCTCCAGTAGGGTACTCCATCGAATTACCCGCTGATCTTCAGCATATAAAGCATCATCGCGCTGTTGCTCGTATGCCTCAAGGTCAGTCGCCTTACTCGTCGATACGATATCGAGCTAAGTTACTATCATTATACTTACGAGTTCCCATAAGGGTTTTATATGTCATCACTACATTAAGTAGTCCGACTATGAACTTGGCAAGAGTTCTTATTATCTTATTGAATTTATTGTTTTAACGTCACCTCATCTCTAGGGTTTATAACGTACGCTCTGATACCACTTCTGTAACACCCCCAGATCCGGGGTCCGGGATCCGGTGGTTACGGTTTCCAATTCTGTCCACAATAATTGAACTTTCCTTAACATAAAATAAATTACGTCTCTATAACCCAACACAACAATATAAAACACACCCGTTATAGTCCCAGAGATGAAATCAGAGTAACAATCAAATTTTTATTAATCACATTATGAGTTCTTACAATCCAAAAGAATTTCAATATAAATACATACTCTTTGCCATCCATTTACATAAGTCATACTAGACCATATTCTTGGTACTGAAAGAATAAATATACCCTACCAATAGCTTCTTCTTCAGCTCTGGTAGTCTCATCGTCCTCGCCCGCGTCGAGTGCGCCTTGTGCGAGTCATCTGGTCTAGCTGTTGTTGTGATATAATAATAAAGCAAGGGTGAGCAATAGCCCACCAACAATAATATATAACTGAACGATAATGTATAACAGTTCAAAAGTATCTTTCAAACCATATGCCATGCATTTACGGAAATGATGCCAGTATAATATGAACGATTAAGTTACAAGGTAACTTAAAGTATTTGTTTGTAGAAATATCTGCTACATCAAAGTAAGCGAGATATTTTTATTGTTATTAAGAAGAGGAACTTGCAAGAAAAGGTTGCAATTCCAGTTATGACCCTTTTCCAACTCTGCCAACAGTAATCATGTTGCAGGAAATAAATAAATTTGGATGATGAACCAATGATGGAGTATTCACCGCGCCCGCTGTTCCAATCTTGATGATCAGTCGAGATCGTACAGCTCAATTTAGATTTACTACTGGTAGAAGGAAGAACTAACGGCTTTACTTGTATACCGCCTTACTAGCTCTCCCCGGCCAACGGTTGGGCCAAAGGGGATGGACCGGCGCTACTCGGCCTCTTACACGACTCCTAGTTCAAATAGAATTCATGATTCTGAATGTAACGTTCGTCCCCCTTTCCCCAAGTATAATACTTGTTGATAAGACTCCACAAAGTAGTCGTATCTAGTTGGAAAGGAAAATTTACCAATAACTCCCAAGCTATTACTTGGTAACGGATATCAACTTGTTCCAGTAATCTTACCCCTCGAAAGATGAGAAGGTAAGCAACGACTTAATAAGTCAACAGCACCCGAGTTGCGGGTGAAGGGAATACTTTATGACCGGGAAGTCGACAAGATAAATAACATTTTCCAAGTAAGGTTCCCTTATTATTAAGGGGGTAGACTCAAAGAAGAATGATGTCTGAGAACCTTTCTTGATATAAGATTAATAATAATATGACTCCGAGATATTTTCTGTAATAATCGAAGAAGATAAACCTTATCGACGTTATTCTAAGTATGGAATAAATATCCAGAGAATATTTATTGAGTTAAAATATTTAAAGAATATTTGGGAATATGAAAGAATATCTTTAATCAGAGTATTTCTCAAAATAATCCCTGAAGAAATATCAGGAGGATATTTATTGAATAAATAAATATTTAAATGAATATTCAAAACAATATTCATTAATTAATAAGACCTGAAAAGAATATTTAAGGTAATATTCATAATTAATTAGGAATTTAAATGAATATTCAAAAGTAATATTCATTTAATGAATAATATCCTAAATGAATATCAAGTAATATTCATTTAGTAATCCAAGCCTTAAGGAATATTCGAGATAATATTCGGTAATTAAATCAAGCTTCAGATGAATATTAAAATAATATTCATCAAGTATTTAATATCTTAAATGAATATTCAAAAGTAATATTTATTTAATAAAATAATATTCTAAAAGAATATCCAAATAATATTCATTTAATAGTCTCATCTTTAGAAGAATATTCGAAATAATAGTCGATAATCAATTCGACTCTGAATGAATATTGAGAAATATTATTCGTTGAATAGTTACGTTCAAATAATTATTTGAAGCAAGGATCGATAAAATAATTAGTCTCGAACGAATATTCAAATAATATTCGTCGCCCAAATAATAGAAAATATTTACTTAAATATTTTCCTCCGAGGTAATCTCGATATATCAAGAAATATTGACTCCCGGTCTATATTCGATGAATAAGATATATGCGCCCTTCTCTGAGGGTCTTACAATAACCGGCTTATAACTGATGTATAACTATCTAGCTTATAAGCCAACAATAACATTCAGGGAACAAGTATATCAATTCAACTTGAAAGTAGGCATGCATGCAATGGCATATGTATATCAGCAATCATATATATATATTTATTCAATCACAACAACAGCCTAAAAGAAGGGAATTGAAACTTGCCTGGTAGTCGAGTACGGTAAGGGGTAGTGGTAGCGGGTCCCGGTTCAGCTTGGTGATCTATAAATAACCAAGGCATTCGGGATTAATCACTTAACATATTAAAAGTTAAGTTATACTTAACTCGAAACACGTTCTCGAGTTATCTCGTTATACCCCTTTTTGTGGATTACTTTTATCACTGATCCGACCCGACATTCGTTCGTTAATACGACATGTCATTGTACTTATACTTGGGACATACTTAAGTCATATGAGTTCTAAGGTCGATCGTTACGAACCAATACTATACTCCGAGTTTTATCGCCCGTTTTCTAAGTGTTTTACCGAAGTTATAAAAGAGTCGTCTTTTAGGGGTTCGTTCGCGTTTAACCTCGACTCGAACATTTTTAATAAATCGAAAAATGATCCTTTTGACATACGGTTTTCTTTCACACCTTCCTTTTTACCTCTAGTATTTATTTACCAAGATTTGCCATGACGTTACATAGTTTACGAGGGTTCAATTACAGTTACGAACTTTCGTTTACGGATTCGAACTACTTTTAGTAATTTGGTTGTAAATCCTAAACCGTAAGTCCGTTTCACGTGATCTTTATATCAAAACGAAGCTTAGAACATTACCTATCCTATCATGGCAGATTGCAAAGCTAGGCAGTGAGTTACATCTACTGTCCAAGTTGTTTTTCTTAAGGTTAACGAAATTTCGGCATTACGACGGCTATATATCGAACGTTCCAAAAATTATAACAATCCAACCAAGCCACACCGGGCATCCACACAACTTATCACATGATCATGAACATCATCAAGTCCAGATCATACCAGTTTACCACAATAATTAACATGCTTTCTTGCTCAACTAAATCACTTACTAATTATGCTTATAATCATGCTAACATCATAACCAAGCTTAGCTCATCAAAAACATCCATAAACTTAAAGTTGATCTAGGGTTTCAAGAGTGTTATACCTTCTTGAGAGTATGTACTAGCCTTACAAAGCTTGTTATAGTCCTTGGATAGCCTCAGGGTAGCTAAGATCAACCATGAAAACAAGAAAAATCAAAGATTAGTTCATGAAACACTATTCATCCTCCTCTTTCATGATTTTTTTGAAAATGGAAACAAAGGATTTTGGACTTGAAATTTTTAGGAGATTGCTTTTATGAAATATAGGACTCACCATAAAAATTTGATGATCAAACAAGGAGTGGAAGCTTGGTTTGGAAATCTAAAAATTCCAAAAATTCGAAGTCTTGTTTCTTGAGGGGAAAAACAGGGTGATTTTCTTGAATTTATTTACCTATCCAAACGATCTTCAAAAATTATGAAATTTTGAACGAATACTCTACATATATTGAGGAAGCTATGGTTAAAATTTGGTGATCTATGAATGGGTAGAAGTGGAGATATGAATTTTTCTTTGAGGAGTGTTCTTGCTTGGCAGTTTTGAAGAATGGAGAGAATGGAGTTGTTTTGCTTGGTTGAATTTCAATAATGCATAAAGTGATGTAAGTTGGATAATATCTCATCCTAAAGCTACTTTAATAAAGGTGTGATGCAATGCATGATGTCATTTGGGGCATGTGTCAAGAGGTGTGTTAAAGAAGTTAACACTTGGTTGATCTTTGGATGGAATTCATGCTAAGTATTAGTTCCAATCTCTAAGTGTGCTAGTTACTTGAGTCACCACTTGGTTGCTAGATATTTTCTACTAGCACATGCATGCATCTTGATTTCCGGCTTGTTTCTGTGTCCGGTTATTGCCCGTTTCGATTGATCGTTCGTGAGAATATTTCACGGATTTCTAATTAGGGTTTACCGGGAATCCTTTTTAATATTAATACTTTCATTCTCCATCTTTCATTCTAACTTTCCAATTTATATTCCTTAAATCCATTCGTTAAATACTTAAGGCTATCAGTGTCCAGGGAACTCTCGGAGAAAATAAAAGTGCGGTTTTTCAGAATCCGACAGCTTTTACATACACTTATTTTCCCCCTGGATCACTAATACGAACTCGGAAATCCGTTCCGAATACTTCTATATAGTGTCGTCTCATATTATTATATACTCCCACCACAACACTATTCATTCTGTATTCTTTACTTGTTCCCTTAGGGTTGTATAATTGTCCGTATTCTCTTTCGATCGTTCCTTAACCTTTTTACGGAACTACTGGATTAATCGTTACCGATCTGGATGACATGAGAATATTCTCCTGCTTGAGATTGCCATATCTTATTCCCTTAGAAGATAGATTATTCTTACCTATGTTGTTACCCTTTAGCATTCTTCAAGACATAGAAATAATAAAGTCGAATTCCATTCATTCTTTCCAAATATCAATTATTACATTGTAGCCATAACCACTCCTCAGTGGTTTCCTACCTTCATTCTTAAATCAATATAATAACATCCCAAAATATCAAATCCTCAAAGTTAATATCTCAATTCTTGGATTATAATAATATTTAATCCACTGTCCGGTCAAATATTATACCGAAAAGAATTTGGAATTTCTGAATTCCGATCGTCTCTGCATTCACTTATTTCCTCCGCGTATTACTAATATGACTTCGAAACATCCATATCACGTCCCGTACATAGGGTGGAGTGAAAAGTTTTCCAACTTACAAAATCACTATTCGTCCACCAAATTACTATGCACATACAGGAAACACTATGCACGTACGGGAAATACTATGCACGTACGGGAAATACTATGCACGTACTCATTTCCCTTCAAGGATCAATTAGCTCCTTTCTGGATGGTAGATTATTCTTATCTAGGTCCTCAACCATCGAATTACTCTATTCTGACAATATACCAATGCATCAGGATCATTGTCCAAAGCAATGTCCATTCATTACAATCATTGTTCTTTGAAACCACCATTCATTAGAGTTGGTGACCTTGCTGTCGGAATCATTGTTTCTCATTTTATCATTACTTAATAAAAAGTTTTAATTATATCCAAAATTTGGGGCTCTTACAAGACGGTTCGGTTACGGTTAATATGTGGAAACCGAACCGAACCGAAGTTATTGGTTTGGTAACGGTTTTTGGTAGAAACCGAGCCGAACCGACCCGTGCACACCCCTAGCGTATACTCAATTAAATTGATTCAATAGAATGCCCAACACCCAAACAATCTTTATCATATATTTACTGAATAAAAGACTACACCCATATCTCTCTCTCTCTCTCTCTCTCTCTCTCTCTCTCTCTCTCTCTCTCTCTCTCCTTTCATTATACAAACTTTGTACTTCTCTATCTACTCTCATTTTATCCCGTCTACAACCTATATAGCCACACATATACGTTTTTATCTTCTTCATTACAACTTCGATAATACATGTGATTACACAACGAACTGCCCATAGATTTCTCTATCAAACAAGTAGTGCCTTGACATTTTTTGTTCGACAAATTTCAGTTACTAATTGGGATTTTGTTTGTTCTATGTTCTTAAATGTAAGATTTAAGTATTGCTATTGTTATTGGTTGTTAAACTAAGATCTGAAATCGGGGTTTGAGGATTTGTAATTAGTGTCTGACAATTGACGCCGAATGGATCGGTGGTGGGTACAATTGCTGGAGCGGGTGTGTTTACATGTATTGTTTGGCCACGCAGTGGCTGTAGGCGTATACTGCATTTCGCATTTTCTGAATGCGTGGAGTTAAAAATGAAGGAAGATTCTCACATACCCTAAATGCGTATGTTGCACACGTAAGCATAAAAAACAGGATACCCACATTCAGAATATGCGTGTATAATATTCGTATCCGTCATATGCGTAATCAGCTGGACATTCTGAGCACCTTTTTGGGCGGTCTTTTTGTGAGAAACTGTTATATGGGGCTTTCACCCAGATTATTATATCATTTTCGTGTTATATTACTAGCTCTAAAAAAACCCTCATGTTTTGGAGGTTTCTTACATCTACCTTTTCTTTTATGGCAAATGGTCACCTGCAAACGTATGCAGGTTACTGTTACTTATCATACGGTTTCTCAGCCGTATCCAACGGCTGAGGTTTAAAAAAAAAATTCACCGTACCGCGGAAAGTTTCCGCGGTACGTGCCCCGTACCGCAGAAAATGCCCCCTGTTTTCACACCAAAAACAGTACTATACATGTACCGCGAAAAGTTTCCGCGGTACGGTGGGATTAGCATACGGCCAACAACCGTTTGCACTGGACCGGGACCCTTGTTTTATAGTGACGCTCTAACGCCAGAATATATACAAACATATTCATGTACTCATATATTTTATATCCCACTACCACCATCTCCACTCCACCACTTGTCTTCTCTCTCTAAATGGGAAAATAAACTGTAAATGTTACACTTAACACGAAGTGGACCAATACAGTACTACAGTTCTACTCTCTGTTCAGACTATATTGCTACCAGTAAGTTACCTCATGTATGTATATATTGCTTTTGTCGGAATATGTTTTGTCGGAAATTGTTGTTTGAGCACCTCGATCTTATGTTTTTTCTATTCGATTCTAAATTCTTACACATTTTAAAACTTTTTGATTGTTTTGAATTCGATTATTTTTGAAGCTTCAGTACTGTTCTTACTATGGTGAAATACAAACACAGGACTACAGGAGCTTGTATCACTTTCTTTTTCTTGATTTGAAATTTATTTGTTTAAAACATGCTGTGAAAATTCTTAACTGCAGATTTTAATTTACTGCCATGAATTATGCTAACATTTTTCTACTGTTCTTTTATACCTTTAAATTGCGTGATGAAATATATCTACATCTCTGTTTAGATATGCTGCAGTCGGTGATTTTTTTTTTTCCTAATGAATGTAAGTGTATGTAATCCTGCATCATGATTCCCTGAATTGAATCGAATCGAATGCATACAATTATAAACAAGGCATAGAAAGGGAATTGTTTTATCGAGAGCAGATTGAACCATCTTTTGACATGGGCTATGCTAGGCTAGAAAAAGGAGCTATGATGGAGTGAATGACAAGGACAGAGCACCCAGAACCAACAAAAATAAGTCATGAATTTAACAATTCATAATCTATTGTTTTCTGGGAACAAATAATGTTACAGTACTTGTGTTTTATGACAAAATGAAAAACCACTTGCCTACTTATATAGAAATTTTTATGGAACACATAGAGCAGAAAATGATCCCTGCTGAAAAATTGGTTTAGTATTAATATGTTGCCTGCACATAAGAAAGATTGAAATTCTTTGGCACAGTTGAGATGTGATATTATTAAATTTTAACACATATCCCAAAAATTGCATATCGCGCTCCAAGAAAATGTATTTTCTATTAGAATGCATTTAGAACACATTTAAAATTTGTTTGATACCCTTAACTTTTACAAGTCAAATAGTTATGATGCGATTATACTACCATTGACAGCTATACATTCTATTATGGACCGACGGAGTTGGCCGTGGAAAAAAAAATCTTCTGATAAATCAGCTACCGAGAAAGTAATTGCTACATTAGAATCTGCTGGCGCTCCTTCAGATATTGCTGGATCTTTGGTATGTAAATCAGTACGTCAGTAAAATTTTGTTATCTGTTAGTTTTACATAGTGTTCCTCCTGTATATAGAATATGGAAGACTTTCTTTTTACTTGCAAACTTCCTACTCCTAGTTCAAACGGTTCGGATAATATTAACATGCAGTTTGACACCTGCAGAGAGTTCGACCCAATGTTTTATAGCTCTTAGCTATCTAATATTGGTTAAACATTGGTTAAACATAGAATGGAACTGATTTTCCTTCATTTGGAAAATCCATCTCAAACGTAATTGTATGTAACCCTTTCCCCTTTTAGTCATGATCTACTTCAGTCTTGTTAGGGGATAGAATATCTCCTTTTGATAAATACTAAAAGAATCAGATCCCCATCCGCCCCCCCCCCCCACCCCCCCCCACCCCACCCCACCCCACCCCACCCCCACCAACTGGCTTCGAATGCTATATGTCACGTTTTGACCATCTGTGCACATCCTAGTTTTCACTGATGGAAATCTTTTAAGCTGTTCAGGCATTGTAGTCAGGTTTATAATCACATCAAGAGCTTTACTAAGCACTTAACTTCTGATTCTTCCATCCCATGCATTATTTTAGTTGGTTAATTCTCTCCTTTTTGTTTTTGTAACACCTTATGACTTTTCAGGGTAAGCCGGATAACAACAAAAAGCCCAAGTATGTCCAAATATCTATTGAGTCATATTCACATCTAACTGGATTGGAGGATCAAGTGAAGTCATATGAGGATAGAGTGAAAAAATATGAAGAGCAGATTACTGTATACAAAGATAGAGTAAAGGAATATGACGAGCAGATGACTTCATATGATGATAAAGTGAAAGAATTAGAAAATGAAGTGGAAGAACTAAATGAAAAGCTATCCGCAGCAAATTTAGAGATGGTGACCAAGGAAAGTCTTGTAAAGCAGCATAGTAAAGTTGCTGAAGAAGCTGTTTCAGGTTTGGCGGTGTGGTGCCATTCTTCATGAAAAATTAGTTCATGCAGCACAAGTCACGTGTTTCTTCTAAATGTAATAATCATATTAATTTTGTTTTCTTTCAACAGGTTGGGAAAAGGCCGAGGCAGAAGCTTTGGAACTGAAAAATCATCTAGAATCAGTTACACTATTAAAGCTCACTGCTGAAGAGAGAGCATCACATTTGGATGGTGCTTTGAAAGAGTGTATGCGGAAGATTAGAAATCAGAAAGAGGAGCATGAGCAGACACTTCGTGAAATTGTTGTTATGAAAACAAAACAATGTGACATGATCAAGCTTGAGCTCGAAACGCAGTTAGACAACTGAGGACAAGATCTTCGTAGATCTGCTTCTGACAATGCAGCAATTTCAAGGGCTTTGCAAGAGCGCTCTAACATGCTGGTTAAGATAACTGAAGAAAAATCTCAAGCTGAAGCCGAGATTGAATGGTTGAAGAGCAATGTCGACTCTTGTGACAGGGAAATAAGTTCGCTCAAATATGAACTACATATAGTTTCTAAAGAGTTAGAGATTCGTAATGAGGAAAAAAGTGTGAGTGTAAGATCTGCAGAAGTTGCAAACAAACAACATTTAGAAGGGGTAAAGAAGATAGCCAAGCTAGAAGCAGAGTGTCAACATTTGCGTGGGCTTGTCCGGAAAAAGTTGCCGGGACCAGCTGCGCTAGCTCAAATGAAACTTGAAGTTGAGAGCATGGGCAGAGATTCTGGAGAAAGTCGTTTAAGGAGGCCTCCAATAAAGCCTCCTACCAGTCTCCACAGTCCACACATGACCATGCTTACTGAATTCTCACATGATAATGTACAAAAGTACCACAAAGAAATTGAGTTACTAACTGAACGTTATTTGGCAATGGAAGAAGAAACAAAGATGCTGAATGAAGCTTTGGCCAAGAGAAATAGTGAATTGCAGGCTTCCAGGAGCATTTGTGCCAAGACAGTGAGCAAAGTTCAATGTTTGGAAGCACAACTGCAATCAAAATTTAATGGCCCGATCCTGGCTGAAAATTACTTCAGTCAAAATGCAAGTAACCCACCTAGTCTAGCATCCATGTCAGAAAATGGACATGATGATGAAGCAAGTCGTGCTGGTTCTTGGGCGATGTCCGAGCTTTTCAGTTTTAACAAGGCAAAGAATATCGACAGTCCAAAAAAAAGTGAAAATTTGAATAGGCTAGGGCTGATGGATGACTTTCTAGAAATGGAAAAGTTGGCATATTCATCTAAAATATCAAATGAAAGTTGTCCAGATTCTAATTCAAATACAAGGAAATTTGAAAATGTGAATCACGATTTGTCAGAGGCCACTGCCATGAAGGCTTTACAGCCCAAACATCAGCCAGGTTCGGAGTCTTTAATGATTAAAAATTCAAATGTGGAGGATCTGGCACCATGTATAAAACTCCAATCAAAGATTTCAATGATATTTGAGACCGTGTCTAAAGAGTCTGATCTAGAAAAACTTTTGGAACTTATCAGAAACGTATTAGAGGACATGGATGCAAGTTTGCATCAAAACTCAGTGAGTTCTACCATTAAGGAACGTTGTAGTACTGTGAGTGATTGTCAAGCTTTTCCTGAGAACTCTGAGAACATTGCTGGTAATGTATCCTCTTTGTCTCAGGATACGCCAGAACTGCCTGAAGCTAATTTTACAATTAATGAAGAGTTGGTAGCTGCTGTATCTCAAATCTATGAATTTGTACTGCTACTTGGAAAAGAGTGTAGAGCTGTCCAGACCACACCACTGGAAGTTGACGAGTTTACCAAAATATTGGCGGAATTCTCTGCTGCCTTTAATGAGGTTAAAATCAGCAGGATAAGCTTGAACGAATTCGTTCTTTGCCTTTCCCAAGTATTCAGCAAAGGAAGTTATTTTCGTTTTGATGTTCTGGGTTACAAACATATTGATACTGAAGGCAGTACTGATTGCATAGACAAAGTTGCTTTACCTGAGAACAAGGCAGTTACGAACTCTACAGAGCAATTTGCAGATGGCTGTGCTCATTTTTCTGATTCTACATCTAATCCTGACATTCCCCATGACAGTGATTTTGTTCCAACCTCTGAAGTGAAAGCTTCCTCATGGAAATGCTCAATGGAGGACTTGGAGTTACTGAAATCTGAAAAAGATAACATTATTATTGATTTAGCTAGATCTACTGAAAATCTAGAAGCCACCAGGTCTCGGTTACAGGAAACAGAAGAACTTCTAGCTGAAGTTAAATCACAATTGACGTCTGCTCAAGAAGTGAATGGTCTAGCCGAGATACAGCTGAAATGTATGGCTGAATCATACAGGTCTCTTGAAAAGCATGCGGAGGAGTTACAGATTAAGGCCGATTGTCTACAGGCAAAAGCAGATAGTCTGGATAGTGAGCTTCAAGTGGAGAGGAGGAAGCATGAGGATTCTCTTGCCAGATATAAGGATCTCCAAGAAGAATCGAAAAGGTTAGTACTTAGCAAACACTTTTTAGGATGTAAAATGTTCCTATCAGGTGACAATTCTAGTCGAACCTTCATAGATTTTATATGCCAAAATACCCCTAAGTTTTTCCTTGAATTACTTGTTTCAGGATTGAAAGCTTTCCAGCGATTCAAGTTGATGCCAAGGGTACTCAGGTGAGGGCTGAAGTCATCTTACATGTGCATGAATAGTAATTACATTTATATTATTCCGTGCATATCATTCTTCTTCAGGAGTTCCAATTGGAAAATTTTCATCTTTCCAGCTTAAATCACTTTTTTCATGCTAATAAAGAATTGGCTGCTCGTAGGTCAGTGTAGACAACTAGTCTTTCTTATCACAGAAAGACGGGTTCTTGACCTAAATATACAGAAGTGTTCTTCAAATTAAAATTGTAAATGATTTTATATTTAGCACTTGTGCATTGCATACTACTGTGATCTGTTCTAGTAGCACTTGTTTTTTTTGCATAGAATATCAGATGCCTAGTATAAAGTCCATTGATATCTTATCTATCTATACAGGTCATCTTTTCAGTCATATCTGAACTTTATGCATTTTGCGTTGTGTATGCAGCACAATCTAGATATTATGGTGCAGGAAGCTTTTTTTCTTTCCCTTTTCTTCTTTAACCCTTTCTCATTGTAGGAGACGGAGTTAGCTGCTGCAGCTCAGAAGCTAGCAGAATGTCAAGAAACTATTTCTCTTCTAGGCAAGCACCTGAATTCGATGCGCCCTCAAATGGAATTTGGCGGGTCTCCAACCAAGGAGAGGACTCCTAAGAAGGATGGAATCTTTGCTGAAGATAAAATTACAACTAGCATGCATATGCAAGATGTTAGTAAATCCCAGTCTGAAAGTTTCCGTGCAGATATGCATCGAGTTGGTAGTGACTCGGATATATTTAGCACACCACTTTCTCCATCCTATTCTGAAGCAAACAATCTATCGAGATCACCAATCAGTTCAAAACATTAACCAAAGCACCGGCCTACTAAGTCAGGCTCTTCTTCCTCTTCTACTCCAACACCCGAGAAACACAGAGGAATCAGTAGATTTTTTTCTACAAAAACAAAGATCGAGCACTAGGTCCAGTTGTTTACTGTGTGTACGGTGTTTTACTCATGGTTTTATCTAATTGTACCAAGAATCATCTAATCGTATGTCTGTAAATAATGATTCACATGTTATATATACATCTCGCTCAGATATTCTCATTTTCTAGTTGGCTTCTCAAGATCATTATAACCGGTGCAACCATCAAGCAGGCATGAATTGATAAGTAAGAATGCCAAATTCATGAGGAGAAATGGACCAAAATATCACTTTTTTAAATGATATTGTCCCAAATATCACAACTCAATTAAATGGTCCTTTTTATCACACATACACGCCGGATGAATTGACGTTTTTGTAAAAAAATTAAAACAACAACATTAGGCTTGGGTCAGACAAATCTTGATGAGTAGATGCTAACAAACCCACGTGAATTTGTAAATATGTGGGTTCAAACTTTGTTTTTCCCCTTTAAAAGAAGCAACAGACACGCAAACTGATGTTACGTTTATTGACCAACGACCCATAAACAAGCGTTTATGGGTCATTTTTGTTTATGGGTCATCTTTGTAATAGTCAAAATGAGACAAAGCTGGACGACAATGGGTTCCTCACAAACTCTACTTTATCTTGCGTTTATTAGTGATAGAAAGGGTCATATTTTCAATTTGTGTTTATTTGAGCCTTATAACTCAAAATTGTGATATCAAGGCCCAACACCCATTGATGAGATTAATCAAATATTTAAAAATTATATAAAAACAAACTGAGTTTCGTGTACAAACTTCATGTGACAATCGGCCGGTGCAATATCGTGAAAATAAAAGTAATCTATACTATATTATAATAATCTAATCTATACTATCTATAATAAGCGAAAGTGGATATAATTTGTGGTTGGTTACCCCTTTATTTTTGGTTATCCCCATATTTTTGGAATCGTTAAATCTCCAATTCAAATAGATCATGACCGTTAAATACAACAATACTAAAAGTTGAAGGTCTAAGCTTCGAATCCCGCCAACAACATTTTAATATAAAATTAATACTAGATTATTGTTGAAGGTTCGATTCCCACCAATAACATATTAATTTAGATTTAATACTAAACTAAAAATAATGTTTAAAATATTATATATACTAAACTATAAACAAATTTAAAAAAAAATAAAAATAACATGTGCTTTGCACGGCTATAAGCTAGTATTTTATAATGATGCTAATATCATTCACCTATATGGCTATATAAACATGTTTGTAATTTTCGTTTCTCCGAATCAGATTTTATAAAACACTGAAAGTAGTAGGAAATAGTAAAAGAAATTGAGGGCCACCGAATTTGAATTTTTTTTCAAATTTTCTAGGGAGTTTGAAAGTCAAGTATAAATTATTGAATTACTGAAGAATGAATTATGAATATTTATCACTAGAGTATACAATTGAATCATATTTAGGGATGGGCATCGGGGCATTTCGGGGTAATGTACTTTGTAAAGTAAATATTTTTTGTAATAATTTACGTGCAAAATATATAGGATTTCTAACTTTTTCAATGAAATAGGAGTATTCATGGAACTTTACTCTATTTAAATACATGATATAATCGAATTTCGGATTTAGAATAGATTTAAATTTAATTTTGAATTAAAAATTGAGTTTCGATTCATTACAATTTAAATCCTAATCCAAATTGTTTCCAATTAAAAAATAAATTCAAAATTAAAATTGGACAAGTTTAAGAAACTAAATACAAAGTCTTTGATAAATATATATATTCACTTGTGTTCCACATCTTGGTTGGATTATCGCTTATATTGACTAATGTTTTTGAAAGAAAACATCCAAATATAAAAGCATAACCCGCCACCGTGCACCCACACACAGTGCACGTTAATTCTAGAGCCAAGCCTAAGCAGGGGTAATAACGTATCCGTACGTATCCGTCCATTCCCTAATATAATTAACTGCTCGATTTTTAAGGGTCATAATCTACTTAAATTAAAAATCTAACAATTGTAAATAGTTTGGTTAATCAACTACAAAAAATTTCTAGTTTGTTTATAATATGATAGTATGGATAGATGTTTATAAAAGGTAATATATTCAACTAAAAATAAATGGGGAAAAGGCAATCGACTAATTACAATTATTTATATTATGTTATTATTTAATTTAGGTATTTTAATAGTATAAATATTGTATATATTTTTCTTTATAATAAATGGTAAATAATTAAATTCACGAAGTACCAAAAAATAGGTACCAAACTTTTAATATTTCGGTTATTATATAATAAGTATAGATATGCAAAATATTAAAAGTAAAGCTTGCGTATAGCATTTATTACAAAAAAAAAATCAAACATAAAATCTCAAACAAAATATATGGTTTCTTGTATTATGTTATAAATTTTATTTAATATTATAGTTATGTATTTATATAATCATTATTTTTTTAATTTTTTTAATTTTAATTTGATATAATTTAATATACTCATGTTTACGAATTATACTATTGTTTCCTTAATATAAACAACGTATACGCTTTTTAATATGTTTTATTAATAACTGAAAATTATGGTGTGATATTTTCGGGTATATATTAATGATTGTAAGATTTGTTGTAAATTAAAAAGGTAACGTGTTTTAATTAGAAAGGAAATAATAATGATTGAAAGATATGGTACAATTGATCTTTTTAGGTATTTATAAAAGGTAATACCTTCAACTAAAAGTAAATGTGAAAAAGGCAATCGACTAATTATCGTTAATTATATTATTTTATTATTTATTTTAGGTGTTATATTTTACTTGAAAATTATTATGTGATATTTTCGGGTATATATTAATGATTGTAAGATTTTTTTTAAAATTAAAAAGGTAAAGTGTTTTAATTCGAAGGAAATATTAATGATCGAAAGATATGATACGATTGATGTTTAAGGTGTTTATAAGAGGTAATATCTTCAACTAAAAGTAAATATGAAAAATTAAAAAGGTAACATGTTTTAATTCGAAAGAAAATATTAATGATTGAAAGATATGATACGATTAATGTTTTTAGGGGTTTATAAGAGGTAATATATTTAACTAAAAGAAAATATGAAAATGACAATCGACTGATTACCATTAATTTTATTGTATTAATGTGAAAAGAGTAATCGACTAATTACCATTAATTTTATTATGTTAATCGATTAATTACCATTAATTATATTATTTTATTATTTATTTTAGGTGTTATATTTTTCTTTAAAATTATGGTGTGATATTTTTGGGTATGTATTAGTGATTATAAGATTTGTTTTAAATTAAAAAGGTCACGTGTTTTAATTCCAATGCAAATATTAATGATGGAAAGACATGATACGATTGATGTTTTTAGGTGTTTATAAAAGGTAATATCTCGACTAATTGCCATTAATTATATTATGTTATTATTTATTTTAGGTATATTTATTTTTCTTTATAATGAAGGGTAAATAAGTAAATTCACGAAGTACCAAAAAACAAATACCAAAACTTTTAACGTTTCGGTTTTTATATAATACTAGCTTAAAACCCGTGCGATGCACGGATTTTTTAAAATATTATATAAAATTTTTTGTATTAATTTAAATTATTTTTTGAAATATTAATTTTGGAGGCTTAAATTTTTATATTATATGATTTGATAATAGTTGTATAAATATTATCCATGATATTTCTAAAAATGGAGAGATTTTAGTCAGAAAATGTAAAAAGATGATAAGTTTTAGTTGGAAAAAAAATAATGTTTAATTATTAGTAATTATAAAATAATTCTTTTATTTTATTAAATATAATGCCGGTGTAATGATTAGAATAAGAGAGGATTTAGTTAAAGAAAATTAAAAAGGTAACATGTTTCAGGTGAAAAAGGTAATTGATTAGTTTATAGTATTTATAATTTAATTACGTTATTTTACTAAATACAATTGCTCGTAATGGTTTTTGAAAAGAAGAAATTAATATTGTACGTGATATTTCTATTAAAAGAGGGATTTTAGTTAGACAATATATAAAAGATGATACGTTTTAGCTGAAAAAGAAAATCAGTTAATTATTAATATTAGAATATTATTAGTTTTTTTTAAATAGATCCTCCCGTGATATAATTGGTAAATATATTTTAGCTATAGAAATAGAAAGGTAACGTGAAAATTAAAAAGATTATACAATTTATGTGAAAAAGGTAATTGATTAGTTTATAGTAATTATAATTTAATTAAGGCAATCGACTACTTACCATTATTTTAATTAATGAATTTTAATTTAATATAATTTAATAGACTCATGTTTACATTATACTAATGTTTCCTTATTATAAACAACGTATACAGATTTTTAATATATTTTTATTAATAATTGAAAAATGTGATGTAATATTTTCGGGTATATATTAATGATTGTAAGATTAGTTTTAAATTAAAAAGGTAACATGTTGTAATTTGAAAAGAAATATTAATGATTGTAATATATGATACGATTGATGTTTTTATAAACAACGTATACAGATTTTTAATATATTTTATTAATAATTGAAAAATATGATGTGATATTTCAGGGTATATATTAATGATTGCAAGATTAGTAGGTGTTTATAAAAGGTAATATCTTCAATTAAAAGTAAATGTGAAAAAAGGCAATCGACAACTTACCATTAATTATATTATGTTATTATTTATTTTAGGAGTTTTAATAGTATAGATATCGTATATATTTTTCTTTATAATGAAGGGTAAATAAATAAATTCACTTAGTAACAAAAAACAGATACCAAAAGTCTTTTATTGTTTCGGCTTTTATATAATAGTATAGATATTTGTGATTGTAAGATTAGTAAGTGTTTATAAAAGGTAATATCTTCAATGAAAAGTAATTGGGAAAAAAAGCAATCGACTAGTTACCATTAATTATATTATGTTATTATTTATTTTAGGAATTTTAATAGTATAGATATCATATATATTTTTCTTTATAATGAAGGGTAAATAAGTAAATTCACTTAGTACCAAAAAATAGGTACCAAAACTTTCAATGTTTCGGAATTTATATAATAGTATAGATTATAGATTTAACTAATCGTTAATCGTTTTTAGCTAATATCGATGGAAATGTTCTAAGACTAATTTTCTTACGATCACCAAAAAAAATACAAACAACTAAATTTAGCCATTTTTTTTAAGTATTTACTTAATCATTTCTTTTGATTTATTTATAATTTACTTAGAAAAATAATAAATTATTAATATATTGCATTCAATTCAATCAATATCTCTGCAACTCATGCTTCGATCTCTCTACAAAATCTATACTATATTATAATAAGCAAAAGGGGTATAATTTGTAGTTGGTTACCCCTTTTTTTGGTTATCCCTCATTTTTGGTTATCCCCCATTCACAACCGATTTTCAACTCAAATAGATCATGACCGTTAGATGCAATAATACTAAAAGTTGTTATATACAGAGGTCTAAGGTTCGATTCCCTTCAACAACATATTAATTTATATTTAATACTAAAAATTATTATTTACAAAGATGTAAGGTTCGAATTTTTCCAATAACATATTAAAATTAATATTTATTATATTATACTATACCATAAGCAAATTATGAAAAATTAAAAAGTAACCCGTGCTTTGCACGGGTTATAAGCTAGTAAAAATAAATACTGTCCCGCTGATTTATATAGTGTCTCAAATCGTTTTATGAATAATATATTCATATGTTCTAAATGATAACTAGTTTTATAATTTTAAGCTTATAACCCGTGCAACGCACGATTTCTTTTTTAATATCTTTAATTATATATTTTTTAATATATATATGTTATTAGTTTACGCATCAAATTGTTGTTTAAAATTTAATATATATAATATTTTACACGTTCAATTTAATATTTATGTTCTATCTTGAATTATTGTAATTTGATTTGGATGATTTTACAACCAACGTGAAATTAATAAAATAGTTTTTAATTTAGTGATAGTTTAATAATTATTTTCCAATTAAAATTACCCAAAAACGAAAGAGGGAAAAAAGTTGACGATTTTTTACGTTGAAAATTCAATTCAATTTAGAAAATCTACTTATATTCGTTTTAATTATCAAAATACCATTTTTATATATGTAAAGATAATTCTACTAACAACCAAATACAGTTTTAATAATAAGTGTAAGAGTAATTTTGTACAAAACTTTGGTCCTTATCACGACAAAATAAATAAGAACCATTAAATCTTGAAATGTTTCTCACTACGACAAAATAAATAAGAATCGTTAGATCTTAAAATAAATAGATGTAAATTGTTGGTTCTAGCATAATTTTTTTTATTTAAATATATAAACTAAAAATTGTATTTATATTGAATTACGAAAAAATGTATATATAATTAGGTTTTACAGATTGAATAAGATTATCAATGTAGGTTTTCTACATTGAATATGATGAATGTAAAATTCGTAATTATATTTGTTTTCTTGAGATTTTGAGTGTTTCCATTTGAATAAAAATTGTTATATCATTAGTACATAAAATTTAATTTTATGAGTTTCATGTGGCTATAAAATCATCGAAATCTAATTTCTAGATTTTAGGATAGAGCCCAAATAGTAAATATGAATTTTTTAATATTAACAAATAAATAAAATTTAATTCTAATACAACCTTTATAATTATATCTTTTTTAGATTATAATTTATTAAATTCAATTTTAACGCAAATTTTTTAAATTATATTCTTTTTAGATTATAATTTTTTTATATGATATAATTTTGATCATCTATTTTTAAAATATTAAATTTGATGATTGAATTTATTTTAACGGTATATGAACTAAAATTATGAATAAAATTCAATTATACTTATTATATAAATATAATAAATTTTTAGATTTGTTTGACTAAAAATTTATAATATCTTTTACTCCCCCCGTCCCGCCCATTTGTTATTATTTCAAAATAGGGTGTCTGACACGCATTTTAAGGATAGTTCCATAACTTATTTTTCAAATTTTCTTTTTTTGTATAAAAATAGAACAATCCTATTTTTATACAAAAAAAGAAAATTTTAAAAATAAGTTATAGAATTATCCTTAAAATCCACCTTAGAATGCGTATCATAAAATGACAAAAAAAGTGTAAACAAATGAATGTGACGGAGAGAGTAACTAATTAGTAATCATTACTTCTAAATTGAATCGACATGGAACGTTCCATAATATTGATACAAAGCTTGCACATTTGTATTAACACTATTAATAAAAACATCGTTCTTGATCAGCTCCTTTCTATCTTTCTCAATCATGACTCGTGACTCGTTGTACTCTATATTTCGGTGTTGAAGTTACATCCTGAAATATAAATTAGAAAATCTCACACATAAAACTAATAGTACACACAAATTTATATAAAATTTATGTATGTGTAATCATGTTATTAGTATTTGTTATCGACTACTCTTAATGTACGATTGTACATACATAATATTTTTCTTAATTTATTAATACAAAAAAATATAATTAGTAATCGAATTGAATTCTACACTTTTTTTTTGATGCGAATTGAATTCTACACTTTTAAAGTGCTTTGAAAATAAAGTATTACAATTAATATGTCATCGATGAGAATCGAACCCTTGACCTATGGTAGTACTCCTTTATTATCCCTCATACTTTTATTATATAATAGAATATAATTTATAAATAAAATCCACATTTTTTGTACTACGACTAACATGTACACCTTTTCGCCTAGAGTAAAGTCCAGTTCAGTTATTATTTGAAACTAGCTTCAATTCCCATGCAAGGCACGGGATTGCTCTATTGTATAATTGGTATTGCAGTTTTTCTCATTACGTTTTGATATTAATGTTAGCAATTGATATTATGACGATTAAAATTCTTTTAAGTTTATCGCGTTCTTTTTTATCCAATGTTTATTTTGTCCCCATTTTAAGATCTCCCATTTTGGCTAAAACATTTAGATGTACCTTTTATTTTTCCAAAGTGCTCAGAGTCATGTATTTGTTATATTTGATATTACTGAATGTCAATTAATGCACCAGAGCCAAGAAAGCATAAAAAAAATATTGTATTAGACACATTCCTATAAAGGAAAAATACTAAATTACAGTACACAAAATTAATTTATTCTGCAGATTGCATAGCAAAATTATGTAGTTAGCAATCTGAAGTTAATGTTCCAATATCATTTTTTCAATAATGTTAGATCACTTATAATGAGTTCTAAGGCTTCTATACTCGTGCGAGACACAAACTTCTTCGAATGCTTAGTTAATTGAAATGTAATGAAAGTGAAGTAAATAGTATTAAATAAACATATTAAATGAATTTTAATTGATGTATATTAATGAATGTACATATTAAATACGAATTTTAATTGATGTTTATTAATGAATACAGAAGGCTAAAATAGTAATTTAAATGGATTAAAATGGTACATGTTGTGGTATTATATATATATATATATATAGATTTGAAGTTACAGATATGTGAAATAAACAAAAAATATACTATCCCGTATGATTTGTTAAATTGTAAGTTATATTCGAAATTTAACTGAACATGCAATTTGAATATAGCTTGGATTCGGTATGTTTGATAATTTTATAATAATAAATTAACAACTAATTTATACCATAATAAGTTAACAACTATTTTTTTTACCAAAATTAATTGTATATTTAATTTTACAATATAATTATTACAATTGTAAAATTAATAAAATGTGATCTGACAGTTAAAGAGACAGTTAAAGAAATTGATAACATATTCATATTCGACCGTTCGTAAAAATCATGTCTAAATCCATATATTCAAGTTTTATATATTAATTTAAATTCAAATTTAAATCCAATATCAAAATTTAAATCCATCAAGTTTCGAATCAAAACAAATCAAATAAAAAATAATATAATTAAGTATTACATGGCATGTATACGATGATAACACTTATTATATTTATATAATAATTAAAATTAAAGTGATTAAATAAAAAATAGTTAAACGCAATATTTTACAGATTGAGATGTTAAATGAAATCTAACATAACATAACACGCATAATAAATATTATTTTATTAAAATTTCTTTATATTTTACAAACATAACATGTATGTTTAATAAGCACATAAATTTCTGTTAAACAATATATTTTGCAATGTCCTACTTCCGAAACATACATGTTTTTAATATTTTTAATGAGATAATGATGTTTATATAACTAGCTTATAATTCGTGTAATGCATGATTTTTTTTAATATTTATAATTATATTAATTTTTTTAAATTTACATGTTATTAATTTACATATCAAATTGTTGTTTAAATATATATATATATATATATATATATATATATATATATATATATATATATATATATATATATATATATATAATATTTGTGTTTTGAAATCTTTGAATTTGATTTGTACGATTTTACAGCCCACGTAAAATTAACAAAATAATCTTTAATTTAGTGATGATCTACAATTATTTTCCAATTAAAATTAGGCAAAAATGAAATAGAAAAGAAATTGACGATTTTTTACGTTGAAAATTCCATTCAATTTATGAAATATATTTATATTTCATTTTGATTATCAAAATACCATTCTTATTTTTTCAAGATATTCTACCAATAACCAAATACTATTTTAATAATAAGTGTAAGCGGGAATTTGTCAAAAACTTTGGTAATCGACAATCTGGTCCTTAGTACGATAAAATAAATAAAGACCATTACATCTTAAAATAAATATATGAAAATCTTTGAATATATTTTAAAAAAGATGTTTTATTTTTTAATATGTAAATTAAAAAGTGTATTTATATTGAAAAATGAAAAAAAAGTGTATACCAATGATTTATAATATAAAATTAGGTTTTATACATTAAATAGGACAGTCAATGTAGGTTTTCTATATTGAATAGGATTAATGTTAAATTCATAATTATATTTTCTTTTGAGATTTTGAATGTTTTCATTTGAATAATATTTATTTAAATCATAATTAAATTAAAAATAATCTTATGAGTTTCACGTGGTGTGACGCCCCCAGATCCGGGGTCGGAGATCTAGGCGCTCACGGTCCATTTTCCATTAATAACATACCTGTTCTTGCACATAATATATAAAACAGCCATCGACCCCACAATAAACTCACACCGCACACACACAAAGGTTAGAGTCTCAGAAACGTCACAATATTGATTAATCAGAAATAAAAGTATCAGAGTTATTACAGACCGAATTAAATAGTATTTATTCTACCAGCAACACTTCAATATGAAATTATGAAGTGAAGTTGGTAGCTTGAAAGTTTGTTACGGTACACTGCCTTGCACAGGTCATACTGATAAATAAAACGAACTAACAAAAGTTGCCAACCAATCCGGCTAATGGGGCCTACCGGTGAAATCTCCATTGCTGGCTCGGGTCTAGTCACCTGCTTTCGGGCAGTCTGTCTGGGTCTTGCCATTTCGCTTAGCTGTTGTGTTTGTAAATTTGAAAACAAGCAAGAGTGAGCAACTATAGCTCAGCAAGAAATATATGTATAAGGTAAGCAATATAGCATTTCATATGATTAGCAGTTATTAAACTCGTTTGTATCAATCAGATATAAAATCACTTGTCATTGTTGATAAATTCCGAAGGTGCAACAATATGTGCCCTCGTTTTCAAAATAAACTTGCAGTTCTAGATACTGCATAGAGTCAACATCTTTCTCATCAAAATAGAACACTATCAGCAACTTGGCACAAAAGCCTAAGAAGCAGTGTCAAAGCATTTTTCAAAAATGGAGGAATGGGACTTAAAGAAAACATAAAACCTGACAGGGATTGACGATGATCAGTCGCCACATCCAAGTCCAATAATCCGCGGGTCTTCTCTACCGGTAGAAGGATAGAAACTACATCCGTAACTATCCCCGGGTGAAAACTACATCCGTAATCACCCTCGATGAAAACTACATCCGTAATCATCTTTCGGCAACACCTGGGCCGGAATAATAATTGATGGACCGCCTGGCTCACGGCCGCTTACACATCCCGGGAATCGTTCGTCAACGGTTCCCACACCTGCCAGAGTCCCTTTTTCTTTTTCTTTTAAAAACTTGATTTTGATTGAAAACAGAGTAATTGAGGTCCGACATCAGTCGACCGATGATTCTTGAAATCATACAAGAAGCAGAACCTGACCGGGGGTTTTCGAAAATGTTTTGAGTTCAAAAGAGTTCGAGTTTGAAAGTGCTAAAGGTATCTTGGATTAGCTTTGTCTTTAAAATAATGAACAATAATTAATAAATAATATTTTAAGATTTAATATTAATAATTAATAAAATAATTATTTAATAAAATAAACTCTTAATCCAAGATAGGGTTTCGAGTATTTACGAAGATATAACAATAATTACTTGAGTATACGATACTTCCCGAATGACCCTTCGAGTTTTCGCAATTTAATTACGATATAATAATATACCGCTCCCCGGTCAATAGTATATACGGACCGCTACGACCTCTATTGCTAGAGTCGTTGTCCGAAGAAAACATTTCAATCTAAGTTCAAGGGGTACAAACATATATGTACTTATACATCTCAATTGCATCAATACTTCGATAAACATAAACATTTGATATGATTGAAAACTACAAACACAACAGTAAAAGTCCTTGTATATGTAAGTTTTGAAAATTAAACTTGCCTTGGTATGGTTGGGGTGGTCGAGCGTGCGGAGTGGAACGATCTATACATAAGCAATAACCGCTCGTTAGTACCTTAACAATATCTCTTTAATTGCGGGATTTTAGGGGGTACGAAATTAACTTAATGACTTCGTCTTATGACACTCTAGCCCCACTATAGGTTCATGTCACCACTCGATTACGCTCGTCACTTATTCGACTTAATTTAGTTACCATATCCGAGTCATGACCATTACCCCTAGAATTATACTCTATTTAACGACTTTTTCCCTTGCGCGAATTTTACTCTAGTATTTTTATAAAATTGAAAATTTTATATTTTAATCCAATTCTTTTTGGGTAGCCTTCACCACTGCATTTCCTAGCTTCTCAAATTTTCCATGATCCCACATAAATTTTTAGGGGTTTAAACAAGGTTCACAAGGGGGTCACTTAGTGCAGTCCGGAATCGAGAAACACATTTTACTTCTCCGGCCATAACTTAAAATCTATACATCACCTAGTCATGAACCTTATATTTCCAGAAAGTAAATACAAATACCTTTCCAACAATATATGGTAGGACCTCAGGGGACAAGATTTGGGGGTTCAAAACCATGTTACAAGACGGGTCAAATTTCTGGAAAAACTCAGCATGCATGTTTCACTTAAATCAACCAATATTCTTATTTCCACAACACAACCAACATCTAATTCACCTAGTTCATGCTTTATAACATTCATGGAGATACATAAACTATCCACAATCATAAAAATCACAATCACAACACTAAAACTCAAGATCCATATCATCCATCACTTGAACATCCCAGATTAACACAAATATACATGGATCTATCACCAAACATCATAAACACTACATGGCCAAGAGGGGTTAGGGTTTTTATACCTTCTTGAGTACCTAGGAGCCTTGGGTAAGCCTTACAAAACTCAAGAACACCTTGAATGATCTCCTACAACCCTTATAATCCAAGACCTAAAAGAAAAACTTAACATTGTTACTATTCACAATATCTTTAACAATTAATATCTTGAAATTTAATGGATGAAAGAGCTTGGAAATCTTAGTATACCTTTCCTAGATGATGTAGAGAGCCTAGGAACTATGCCTTGAATTATGAGTGAGGAGAAATGGAAGAAGGAAGAATTTTTCTTCCCTTTTTTGGTCTTGGCCGAGAGCTTTCTTCAAGGGGGGGGTTGATGTTTTGTGTTTTGATTTTTGTGTGGTTGAAATAATTGTATTAAGTGGTTGGGTGATACATATTAGTGTATGTATAATCATGGTACAAGCCTAGGTATGGCCTCCTTGTACTGATACTCCTATGGTTTTGATGATCACGTTCAGCAAGCTATTTGATTGTAGTTTGATATAAAACATCGTGTTATGCTTGTATTGTACTAACGTGGTTTTGCAGGGTATATTAGCCTACTGATTGTTTATACCGAATATACAAACAGCAAGCCATTTGGTGCTACAACAGAGAGAGTATGGCAAGCCATTTGCACACTGACAGTTCACAAACAGCAAGCCATTTCTGACAGTCAGTCACAAACAGCAAGCCATTTGCAACTGCCAGAATTTCTGAAGATAAAGATCAAGTTCGATTCTCAAGGATTTATTTCAGGAAATATATTGTGAGGGCTCTTTATTATATAATACGTATATAATATATTCTAGAGCTCAAATCTTTTCAAATATCCTTCTTTAAAACAAAATCATAAAACTTATGGGAGTTTCCTTATTTAAAAGATTTCTTTCTTTCAAAATCTCCTATACGCGTTTTTATATCTATACAAATCAGAAGGGTTAAGCTTTCATCGATCTCTTTCTTTCAAACCTTCTGTCTAACGTTCACAAGAACGTTTGTAAAATCTCTAACCAATTGAACGTTGGAAATTGATTCTAATCGTTCGAATAATTGGTGATTGATTTTCTGAACGTTGGTGTGATGCTTTATAAACCTTGTTCTTGTGTTCATTCGTTCTTAACACTTCAGAGAAAATATTCAAGCACACAAGATTTCAAACAACTCAGTTTTCATTGCTATATCCTTTGATTCTCTCGAGCTCTTAGTATATTCATACGTGCTATATCTTAAAGAGTTCATAGTTTGAGTTGTATCCATTATTGATTGTATTGTTCGATTTGTAAGGTTTAGTTGTTGGACAATTTGGCTTGGGAACTAGGGTTTGGTGATCGTTGCTAGAGAAGTATACTTGGGAAGTATAGCTTAGAGAGCAAGTTCAGAAACGGGAGTTCAGCACGCCATTTGTCAACAGCTGGGTATTGAGGGAGATATATTGTTGTATCTTGTAATTGGTTTATTTCAGTGATCAATAATATATTCTCTTACCAAGTTGGTAAGGGACCAGGACGTAGACCATAGGGGTTAGGGGTCGAACCTGGCTAAAAGTCTCTGTGTTCTTTATTTTATGCTCTTTACTTACTGCTTGGATTTAGCTTACTGTTTATGCACTTTACTGTACTTGTCATCTTTACATTCAGCATACTGTTTACAATCAGCTTACCATTTGTCTCTGCATAAAACGAAATCAGTAAGCTGTTTCTGGTAATTTTTAAAATCGGACTTAGTTGAATATAGTTAGCCATTTACACCTATTCACCCCCCTCTAGGTGTGCATTTTCATTTGGTATCAAAGCTTTGGTATACTAACAATTCTGTAATAGGAAAGTATTCGATCATAATGGCTGAAACCTATCCCGAAGGAAAATCTGATTTTAGGCCTCCACTTCTTCATGGCACACACAACTACCACTGGTGGAAAAGCAGCATGGAAACTCACTTATCCAGAGATCCATTAGTTCTCAGAGTTGTGCAAAAAAGTCCATATGTCTTTCTTGATAAGGATGGCAAGCCAAAGGATGTTGATGATCTCACTCCGGATGAATTAATCAAACTTGGCTACAATGGAAAGGCAAGGAGTTCTATTATGAATGGTTTAAACCAGGCTGAATATGATAAAGTATCTTCACTCAAATCAGCCAAAGAAATGTGGGATGCTTTGGAGACTTATCATGAAGGTTCGAAATCTCTAAAGAAGGTGAAGCTTAGCAAGCTAATGAATGACTTTGGGAATTTCAAGCTTAATGAAGGTGAAACTATCAAGGATAGTCAAGCACGGTTTCAAGTTACTATAAATTCACTAAAGAGGCTTGGAAAATCTATTCCACAAGATGAAATCAATATGAAGGTATTGAGTGCAGTACCATTCATCTACGAAGCTAAGGTTACTGCCTTGGAATCCTCACCACTTATTGATACTATGGATCACTTGGCCGTATTTGCTGAGCTAGAGCAATTTGAAAGCAAGATAAATGGAAATCAGGTGGGAAGTTCAAGTGTTAAAGCTCCAACAGAAAAGATGAAGAATATGGCTCTCCATTCTAAAAACAGCAAGCCAATTGACATTGATGATGAATCTGATTCTGATGAGGAACTTGCACTTATTTCAAAGAAGATCAAGAGGCTGATAGAAAAGAAAAATATGATGAAAAGGGAAAGAGGTGGTTTCTACAACAACAAGAAAGGCTCAAAAGACTCTAAGGAGGAAACTTGTTTCGAATGTGGCAAGCCAGGCCATTATAAAAGGAACTGCTACAAACTAAAGTCAAAACAGCCTACTGTTTTCAAGGACAAGAAGAAATCGAAGGCTCTACTGACTTGGAGTGATGATGATTCAGATTCCAGTGATGACTCAAGTGAAGAGATGGTGAACTTAGCACTTGTTGGAATTGAAGATGAATCTGTTCAAGGAAATTCAGAAGGAGTGTATGCTGAAACTGATTCTGAAGAGGATCCTAGTGAGGTAAACTCTTTTAATGATTATATTTCTTCAGATGATATATTGTTAGATTCACTAACCATGCAGGAACAAAATAGTGTTACAATTGAAGAACACATGGCACTAAAGGCTGAAATCAGCAAGCTGACTGATAAGAATGCCTATTTATCCAAAATGGTAAAAGATCTGTTGCCAAAAATGGAAGAATGGGATTCAACTTCATTTAGTAAAGCTACAGAGATCAAGGAACTAAATACTAAGAACAGACATTTAGAGGCTAATGTCAAGCTACTTGAAAAGAGAAACAAGACCTTGACTGAAGAAATCAAAGAGCTGAGGTCTGATGTTAAAACTAAAGCTAAAGCATTGGAATCATACAAGATGAAGGAATCTAGTCAAGCCGAATCCTCAAAAACTGCTGAAAAGAGAGTTCAGCAAGCTGAACTCATCAAACAGCAAGCTGAAGTGATCACCCTCCTAGAAACAGAAGTTAATGATCTCAAGAAGGGCATGGAAACTTTTGTTCGAGGTGAAGACACTTTAAAAACAATGATGAAGAAGGTAAATGTACCTTTGGTCAGAGAAGGTGTTGGTCTAAACTTCAACAAGAAAGATAAGGTGCTCAAATATGATGGAAAGAATGGCATACCCTATGACTATGCTATGCCTTGGAAGACATGCAACAAATGTGGTGGAAAAGGACATCTGGAAAGACATTGTGTGGTTCAAGTAAATTATAAAGTGAAAACAGCTTACCAAAATGAACCAGTTAGGAGACAAACAGCTTACCAGAATGGACCAGTCAGGCGACAAACAACATACCAGAATGCAAATAACAGGAGACAAACAGCTTACCGACAGAATGACAACAAGCAAAATCAGTCCCTAAAAGTGGTCCAAATGTGGATCAGGAAATCTGATTTAAATACTTTATATATTCTTGCTACTAACCAACTGGACCCAAACCTATATGGGTACCAAAACATTGAGTTATTTTTGTTTGTTTTGTAGATGTGCCTTGCTGCTAAGGTCAAGTCAAAGAAATGGATCTTGGACGGTGTGTAAGAACCCTAATTTTTGGTATAATTTCCTTTTATTTAATATCTTGTGACATTATCATTATGGAACCTTTCTAGTCATCCCTGTTGATTAATAGAATTGATTGTCTGAGAAACTGCGTTGTTGCATTTATTATGTAAGATAAAAAAGAAGATTGTGAAGGCAGGAGTCTTATCGTTAGTAAGATTTATAAAACTTGGGATTTGAGAATGATTAGAGTATTAAAAGATTTATTAAGAATTATGACGAGGAATTATGGATATTCGAGGGATTTACACAATTAAGTACTTAAGAAATTATAGGGGAAATCTCTACGCGACAAAATATTATTACGAGAGATTAATTAAGATACGATACGAGTTAAATAATAAATAACAAGCATTGGTGCAAGAATAATAATACAAGGAGTAGTATTGCATGCAAGTCCCATGCAACCAAGTGGTTGGAAACCAAGCAAACTAGTTAGCAATTGGAAGATGAATAGTACCTAGTTACTTGCTTTTTCAAAAAGAGAGACAAGAAGTACAAGGAGCCATGCTTGCTAGTACTTGTCTATACATACATGATATGTATCACCCAACCTAACATAACACCAATTATTCTACCAACATAACACTCAAAAACACAAAACACAAACACCCCCCCCTTGCTAGTTGCTCTCGGCCAAAGAGAAAAGAGGAGAAGAAAAATTCTTCTTCCTCCTCTTCCATCACTCATAAATCCCAACATAAATCCTAGGTCATCTACATCATCTAGACAAGGTATGTTAGCAATTTCAAGCCATTTCATCCACCCAATTTCAAGTTACAAATTGTTAAAGCTTGGGTGAATAGTAACCATGTTTTATTTTCTTTTAGATCTTGAATTGTAAGTGTTGTAGGAGACCATTTAAGGTGTTGTTGAGTTGTGAAAAGCTTATCCAAGGCCCCTAGGTGCTCAAGAAGGTATGAAAATCTCAAACCCTCTTGGTTATGTAGTATTTATCATGTGTGGTAGTAGATCCATGTGTTTGTGAGCTAATCTTGGTTGTATATGTATTGGATAACATGGATCTTGAGTTTTGATGTTGATATTGTGACTTTTATGATTATGGATAATATATATGTCTCCATGAGTGTTAGGAACCATGAACTAAGTGTATTAGGTGTTGGTTGTGTTGTGGAATCATGGAAAATGGTTGATCTAAGTAGTATGTGCTTGCTGAGTTTTGTCCAGGAACATTGACCTGTATTGTAACACGATTTTGAACCTCCAAATTTTGTCCCCTGATGTCACACCATATATTGTTGGAAAGATAATTGAATGTAGTTTCTGGAAATGTAAGGTTCATGGCTAGGTGATGTATAGATTTTAAGTTATGGCCGGAGGAGTGAATTGTGTTTCTGGATTCCGCACTGCACTAAGTGACCCCTTGTGAACCTTGTTTAAACCCCTAAAAATATATGTGGGATCATGGAAAAATTTGAGAATGTAGGGAATGCAGTGGTGAAGACCACCCGAAAGGAATTGGATTAAAATATGAATTTTTGGATTTTATAAAAATGCTAGAGTAAATTTCGCGCAAGGGAAACAGTCGATTAGTGGAGCATAATTCTAGGTTAATGGTTATTATTCGAATGAGGTAACTAAATTAAGTCGAATAAGTGACGAGCGTAATCGAGTGATGACATGAACCTATAGTGGGGCTAGGGTGTCATAAGAAGAAGTCGTTAAGTTAATTTCGTACCCCCCCTAAACCCCGTAATTAAAGAGATATTGTTAAGGTACTAACGAGCGGTTATTGCTTATTTATAGATCGTTCGACTCCGCACGCTCGACCACCCCAACCAAACCAAGGCAAGTTTACTTTTCAAAACTTATCCATATACAAGGACTTTCACTGTTGTGTTTGTAGTTTTCAATTATATCAAATGCTATGTTTATCGAAGTATTGATGCAATTGAGATTTTATAAGTACATATATGCTTGTACCCCTTGAACTTAGATTGAAATGTTTTCTTCGGACAACGACTCTAGCAGTAGAGGTCGTAGCGGTCCGTATACACTATTGACCGGGGAGCGGTATATTATTATATCGTATCTAGATTGCGAAAACCCGAAGGGGTCATTCGGGGAGTATCGTATACTCAAGTAACTATTGTTATATCTTCGTAAATATTCGAAACCCTATCTTGGATTAAAAGTTCATTTTATCGAATAATTATTTTATTAATTATTAATATTAAATCTTAAAATATTATTTATTAATTACTGTTCATTATTGAAAGACAAAGTTAATCCAAGATACATTTTAATACTTTCAAACTCGAACTCTTACGAACTCAAAACATTTTCGAAAACCCCCGGTCAGATTCTGCTTCTTGTATGATTTCAAGAATCATCGGTCGACTGATGTCGGACCTCAATTACTCTGTTTTCAATCAAAATCAAGTTTTTAAAAGAAAAAGAAAAAGGGACTCTGGCAGGTGTGGGAACCGTTGACGAACGATTCCCGGGATGTGTAAGCGGTCGTGAGCCAGGCGGTCCATCAATTATTATTCCGGCCCAGATGTTGCCGAAGGATGATTACGGATGTAGTTTTCATCGAGGGTGATTACGGATGTAGTTTTCACCCGGGGATAGTTACGGATGTAGTTTCTATCCTTCTACCGGTAGAGAAGACCCACGGATTATTGGACTTGGATGTGGCGATTGATCATCGTCAATCCCTGTCAGGTTTTTATGTTTTCTTCCAGTCCCATCCTCCACTTTGGAAAAATACTCAAACACTGCTTCTTAGGCTTTTGTGCCAAGTTGCTGATAGTGTTCTATTTTGATGAGAAAATATTGACATCGTGCAGTATCTAGAACTGCAAGATTTTCTATAAAGATTGGCACGTGTTAGTGCACTCTTGCAATTGTTTCAAAGAATGAAATGTTTTTGTACGAGAAACCTTCTAAGCTAATGGAAGGAAAGAGGTTTGCAATGAAGTATTCCCTGTACAGTATGTTAATCGTAGAGTGTTTTGCCGAAAATGATATACTCATATGTATATATTTTCAAACTTGAGATATGTTGAAATGGGAACCTTATAAAGTGTAACACCCCCAGGTCCGGGGTCCGGGATCCGGTGGTTACGGTTTCCAATTCTGTCCACAACAATTGAACTTTCCTTAACATAAAATAAATTACGCCTCTATGACCCAACACAACAATATAAAACACACCCGTTATAGTCCCAGAGATGAAATCAGAGTAACAATCAAATTTTTATTAATCACGTTATGAGTTCTTACAATCCAAAAGAATTTCAATATAAATACATACTCTTTGCCATCCATTTACATAAGTCATACTAGACCATATTCTTGGTACTGAAAGAATAAATATATCCTACCAATAGCTTCTTCTTCAGCTCTGGTAGTCTCATCGTCCTCGCCCGCGTCGAGTGCGCCTTGTGCGAGTCATCTGGTCTAGCTGTTGTTGTGATATAATAATAAAGCAAGGGTGAGCAATAGCCCACCAACAATAATATATAACTGAACGATAATATATAACAGTTCAAAAGTATCTTTCAAACCATATGCCATGCATTTACGGAAATGATGCCAGTATAATATGAACGATGAAGTTACAAGGTAACTTAAAGTATTTGTTTGTAGAAATATCTGCTACATCAAAAGTAAGCGTGATATTCTCATTGCCATTAAAAAGAGGAACTTGCATGAAAAGATTGCAATTCCAGTTATGAATACTTTTCCAGCTCTGCCAACAGTAATCATGTTGCAGGAAATAAATAAGTTTGGATGATGAACCAATGATGGAGTATTCACCGCGCCCGCTGTTCTAATCTTGATGATCAGTCGAGATCGTACAGCTCAATTTAGATTTACTACCGGTAGAAGGAAGAACTGACGGCTTTACTTGTCTACCGCCTTACTAGCTCTCCCCGGCCAACGGTTGGGCCAAAGGGGATGGACCGGCGCTACTCGGCCTCTTACACGACTCCTAGTTCAAATAGAATTCATGATTCTGAATGTAACGTTCGTCCCCCTTTCCCCAAGTATAATACTTGTTGATAAGACTCTACAAGGTAGTCGTATCTAGTTGGAAAGGAAAATTCACCAATAACTTCCAAGATGTGGCTTGGTATCGAATATCAACTTGTTCCAACAATCTTACCCCTCGAAAGATGAGAAGGTAAACAATGACTTAATAAGTCAACAGCACCCGAGTTGCGAGTGAAGAGAATACTTTATGATCGGGAAGTCGACAAGATAAATAACATCTTCCAAGTAAGGTTCCCTTATTATTAGAGAGGTAGACTCAAAGAAGAATGATGTCTGAGCACCTTTCTTGATATAAGATTAATAATAATATGACTCCGAAATATTTTCTGTAATAATCGAAGAAGATAAACCTTATCGAGGTTATTCTAAGTATGGAATAAATATTCAAAGAATATTTATTGAATTAAAATATTTTACAGAATATTTAGGAATATGAAAGAATATCTTTAATCAGAGTATTTCTCAAATAATCCTTGAAGAAATATCTAGAGAATATTTATTGCATAATAAAATATTCAAATGAATATTCAGAATAATATTCATTAATTAATAAGACCTGAAAGGAATATTTAAAATATTTAAAATAATATTCGATGATTAAAGAGAACCCTGGATGAATATTCGAAATAATAGTCATAATTAATTAGGAATTTAAATGTTTATTGAAAAAGTAATATTCGTTTAATGAATAATATTCTAAATGAATATCAAGTAATATTCATTTAGTAATCCAAGCTTTAAAGGAATATTCGAGATAAGACTCGATAAATAAATCAAGCTTCAGATGAATATTAGAATAATATTCATCAAGTAAGTAATATCTTAAGTGAATATTCAAAAGTAATATTCATTTAATAAAGTAATATTCTAAATGGATATTCAAATAATATTCATTTAGTAGTCCAATCTTTAGAAGAATATTCGGAATAATAATCGATAATCTATTCGACTTTGAATGAATATTGAAAAATATTATTCGTCGAATGGTTACGTTCAAATAATTATTTGAAGTAAGGATCGTTAAATAAATAATCTCGAACAAATATTCAAATAATATTCGTCGCCCAAATAATAGAAAATATTTACTTAGATATTTTCTTTCGAGGTAATCTCGATATGTCAAGAAATATTGACTCCCGGTCTATATTTGATGAATAAGATGTATACACCCTTCTCTGAGGGTCTCACAATAACCGGCTTATAATTGATACGATAGCTATCTAATTTATAAGCCAATAACAATCAGGGAACAAGCATAATGATATAACTTGAAAGTAGACATGCATGCTATGGCATATGTATAACAGAAAACATATATATATATATATATATATATATATATATATATATATATATATTCAATCACAACAACAGCCTAAAAGAAGGGAATTGAAACTTGCCTGGTAGTCGAGTACGGTAAGGGTAGCGGGTCCCGGTTCAGCTTGGTGATCTATAAATAGCCAAGGCATTCGGGATTAATCACTTAACATATTAAAAGTTAAGTTATACTTAATTCGAAACACGTTCTCGAGTTATCTCGTTATGCCCCTTTTAGTGGATTCCTTTTTATCACTGATCCGACCCGACATTCGTTCGTTAATACGACATGTCACTGTACTTATACTTGGGACATACTTAAGTCATACGGGTTCTAAGGTCGATCGTTACGAACCAATATTATACTCCGAGTTTTATCGCCCGTTTTCTAAGTGTTTTACCGAAGTTATAAAAGAGTCGTCTTTCAGGGGTTCGTTCGCGTTTAACCTCGACTCGAACATTTTTAATAAATCGAAAAATGATCCTTTTGACATACGGTTTTCTTTCACACCTTCCTTTTTACCTCTAGTATTTATTTACCAAGATTCTCCATGACGTTACATAGATTACGAGGGTTCAATTTCAGTTACGAACTTTCGTTTACGGATTCGAACTACTTTTAGTAATTTGGTCATAATTCCTAAACCGTAAATCACAATGCTTTGATTCTTTCGCCAAAGTGATCTATGTTCAAACATCTATCAGTAGGGTTCATTAACTTGCCAAGAACAGAGAGTTATGGCTACTGACCAGTTCGGTTTCTTAGTGTTACCGAAAATCGGGCATTACGACGGCTACGAATCGAGCGTTCTAAAATTCATTACGCAACAACCAAGCCACACCGGGCATCTAATCAATTACTACAGTTAATAATCATCTCTTAAAAGCTCAAGAATATCATGCTTCATCAATATATCATCATAAAGCTAATCTAACCACAAAATCATGCTAACATGGTGGTAGAATACTACTAATATCACTTAATCCAAAATCACCATGAATCATGCATAAACTCAAAGTAAAGCTTAGGGTTTGAAATGATTTATACCTTCCTTAGAGAGTAGTATAACCTTCCTAAGCCTTGATCTATCCTTGGATGATCCTAAGCTAGCTAAATCCACCATGAAAAACAAGAAAAAACAAGATTAGTTCATAAAACCACTATTCATCCTCCTCTTTGATGAATTATTTGAAAATGGAAACAAGAGAGTTTGGCTTTGAAATTTTTATGGGATCACTTTTAGGAAATGTAAGACTCACCATAATTTTCACAAGATCAAAAGATGGTGGGAAGAGGGGTTTTGATTTTGGAATTAGTGAAGGGCCGAATGGATGTTTTCTTGCAAGGGTGGAGTATTTTGCTTGGTTTCTTTTGATTTCTATGATTTAATCTCATCCACTTTCATCCAATTACAACATAATATCTTGTATAAATCTACTTTATTAAAGTAGTGAGGTGTTGGATGAGGAAATACCATGACAAGTGTTGAAAATGTGGTGGTTTTAGCCTAACTACATGGTTCCCTTGCTAAGTACTTAGTTGCATTCTCTAAGGTGCTAGTTCCTTGATTCTAGTTTGGTTACTAGATATTTTATACTAGTAGCTTGCACAAGACTCTTGCTTCCTCTGCTTGTTTCTGTGTCCGGTTATTGCCCGTTTCGATTGATTGTTCGTAGGAATATTTCACGGATTTCTAATTAGGGTTTACCGGGAATCCTTTTTAATATTAATACTTTCATTCTCCATCTTTCATTCTAACTTTCCAATTTATATTCCTTAAATCCATTCGTTAAATATTTAAGGCTATCAGTGTCCAGGGAACTCTCGGAGAAAATAAAAGTGCGGTTTTTCAGAATTCGACAGCTTTTACATACACTTATTTTCCCCCTGGATCACTAATACGAACTCGAAAATCCGTTCCGAATGCTTCTATATAGTGTCGTCTCATATTATTCTATACTCCCACCAAAACACTATTCATTCTGTATTCTTTACTTGTTCTCTTAGGGTTGTATAATTGTCCGTATTCTCTTTCGATCGTTCCTTAACCTTTTTACGGAACTACTGGATTAATCGTTATCGATCTGGATGACATGAGAGTATTCTCTTGCTTGAAGTTGCCATATCTTATTCCCTTAGAAGATAGATTATTCTTACCTATGTTGTCACCCTTTAGCATTCTTCAAGACATAAACATAATAAAGTCGAATTCCATTCATTCTTTCCAAATATCAATTATTACATTGTAGTCATAACCACTCCTCAATGGTTTCCTACCTTCATTCTTAAATCAAATATAATAACATCCCAATATATCAAATCCTCAAAGCTAATATCTCAATTCTTGGATTATAATAATATTTAATCCACTGTCCGGTAAAATATTATACCGAAAAGAATTTGGAATTTCTGAATTCCGATCGTCTCTGCATTCACTTATTTCCTCCGCGTATTACTAATATGACTTCGAAACATCCATATCACGTCCCGTACATAGGGTGGCGCGAAAAGTTTTCCAACTTACAAAATCACTATTCATCCACCAAATTACAATGCACGTACAGGAAACACTATGCACGTACGGGAAATACTATGCACGTACGGAAAACACTATGCACGTATTCATTTCCCTTCAAGGATCCATTAGCTCCTTCCTGGATGGTAGATTATTCTTATCTAGGTCCTCAACCATCGAATTACTCTATTCTGACAATATACCAATGCATCAGGATCATTGTCCAAAGCAATATCCATTCATTACAATCATTGTTCTTTGAAACCACCATTCATTAGAGCTGGTGACCTTGTTGTCGGAATCATTGTTCCTCATTTTATCATTACTTAATAAAAAGTTTTAATTATATCCAAAATTTGGGGTTCTTACATAAAGGGTTCATATGTTATACTTAAAGCTCCTTAGTGAGTATAGATGTTTTATTCAAACTCGGACATATACAGCGTCCAATTATGTTTTGAAATCTGAGATATATACCCATATAGTTGGGAATGTTTTCGAAATAAACCCCATTATTATTTTACAAAATGGTGAACTTGCTGAGCATTATGTAGCTCATTCTTGCTTTATAAAAACTTTTCAGAAAGAGAAGAATTTGGTCGGTTAACTCCGCAACAGCAGAAGAGGAGTAGAAGATTTACCCCGGAGATGATTTAGTTTCTGATAAATACTACAGAGTAAGTCTGATAGGTTTTCAACTGTAATAGTAAGACTTGTCTTCAAGTATAGTTGTATAAGTGGAATTGCGTAAGACTCTGATTTGTATAAATGAATTGTAATATTTAGCGGCACTTTTGATTATCGTTTCTGAGACTCTAACTTGCTTGTGTGTAAGATTGAGGCCTGAATGGATTTATTGTTGAGTTGTAAAGTTAATACAGGTATGTTATGGTTGGATGGTGACGTGACGACCTGAATCTCTGACCTCAGATTTGGGGGCATTACAGAAATGGTATCAGAGCGATAAGTTACAGTACTGAGAAACGAGAGTGTTGGGAGTTAAGTCTAAGTAGGAGAATGACATAAGAGATCGTAGTAAACTTATGATTGGACTACCGGAAGAGGTACCGGTGAGTAGAATGGACTGGGGTGTTACTGAAGGTATTATACTAGGGTCGATAGAATCCCTAGAGACCTTCAAAATGATGAATAGAGATTTGAGAGTCGTACATGACCTATCATAGGTAATGATATAGGAAGCAGAGCGAAATCTCGAGAGCAGCTGAGGTAGAGGCGATATTGCCAATATGATCGGATGACTAGGCTGGCATAAATTTTGTGGCCCATATTCCTCCACAGTTTAGGAGGCGGCATTTTAAGAATCAAGAAGTTTGGACTTCCCTACATAATTAAGGGTACTTAGTACTTGGGTTAATGAAAGTCTTTTACTTTGGATATGAGATCCGATTTTCGATAAGTAACGGGTTTACCTGAAGGTTGGTCACTATGTCATTGTGGATTCCATTACCCTTGATGGCAAATTTTACATGTGTTATACGAGAATGTTATCATAAGACGAGCGTGCTAGATAATTCCACGCATGATTCGAACGCTAGAACATGGTAGTTCAACTTAGAGAACAAACAAGTAGAATTAACAAAGGGACTCAAGAGAAGTTGAATATGGTTGCAACGAGCGATACAGTAATCTCAGAGTCTACCAAAAGAAAAGACCAGCTGGTCTAGAGTGGGAGCCTTTGATAGAGATGTTAGCAGGGACTACGTATATACGTACGGTAGACCTCAATATTTTTGGTATATGTTCACATACACACACCCGCCACTGAACCTATGGACTGCACTGAGATCCTTGAGAGATCTCTTTGATCTGTTCCCAGGGGGAACTGGCCACTTGTGATTCATGTCGGAAGGCATGAAGTGGGACCCTATAGACTTAGCAGGTGTCCCCGGAATGATGTGAAGCTTGGTCTTCAGGATTAAGCACGGAAATGACAGATATATTGGTGAAACCCTAACTCGATAAATGACTTTAAGATGATGATTGAGAGACGTACGAGTTGGTGTCTTGTATTACGAAGACGAAGAGATGGAGTTACCCTCATAATGGTGATAATGAGATGCACGAATGATTATTAATTTATTTTGGTAACTACCGGCAGGTGCACTACTTCATTTTAAACTGTTCACTAACCCTGTTACCTCAATTAGTTTACATCAGGTAACCCTCCTAGCTTTTTACTTCAAACTTGTGGAATAACAAACAGTGATATACTTTCTTGAAACCGGGACTCATCCAAAGTATCTTAATTGATCCCCGAGCATTCTATTTGAAGTTTATAATTGTTCCTGCTCAGGACTATTTACACTTTCTTTCAATTATCCAAGGAATGTCCAACAAATATTTCCTTAATTAATCGACGAATACTACTTAACGAATATCGATATTTGATTGCTTCTTTCATACTTGCACTCTTCAGTTGAGCTCATAAATATTCAACAAATTACTGAGGACATGGATGATCTAATGTCCAGACATCCTTCATGAATTCTTTTCTTCTATTCAAGATGAGATTGTACATCGTACATTGAAATCATAGTAAGGATATCATTTGATATTGGTATTCTGAATTTAATTCTACTGTAGGATCTGATAAAGCATGTGTACGGAGGCACCCTTGGGTGGACCGTTTCACTGATAAGTAATATTTAATGAGAGGTTATCGATTGTTCGGATACCTAGAACATTCTCTTCAGATTTTATAGTTTTCTTTTTTCAAACTTAATAACTTCTTATTTTCATTCGTTGTCCGAGAAGCCTAAGGTTTCTTCAGTGGCTACGATGTTGAAATTCCGTTCTATCCAATTGAAACTGGCTAGTCGATTATGTCAATATGAATGACTAGTTGATCGTTCCAACTACTCAAAATTGTAATGTTGTGAAGAACGCCTAGCTATTTGTCCTAGCTGGTGGTGATGTCTCAAACAGGTGAACTAGCAAATTTTGTCTAGCTAGTCGCTAGTGTTTCTTGAAAAGGACTAGTTATTGTTTCACTGGTCCAACTTCCAATTTAATTCATTCCGCAATGCATTTTGCATGTGGTAAAGTATGATGATGAAAGTTTGGACGAATAACTTGATTGAGACCTAGTGAGGTCGCCCACTCGACTTGGACTCTTACCCCTCTTCGTATCAGACTTTATATCACTTGAATATTTTATTCTTTCATTTTATACAATGAGAATTCATTTGAAACCATTGATTACTTGAGTGACAAACTCCTTCATTCTTTAATTGTCATGGAGTAGAATTGCTTTCTATTGGCTGACCTTCATCAATGCGACTTTAGATTTCCTCTTATTATTCAGAAGGAAAAGTATCCACCCGATGTAAGAATTGTATAAAGACCGTCTTTATGACTTTTGTACCCAACCATCATTGCCCTTGTGCAACATTCTCTATGGTGTCATATTACAGAATTATCAGGACGGGAAGGAATAAACCTTGTTGTATTCTTTCTGTCCATCCTTACATCTCCAAAAATCGAGACTCCTAGTATTTGGAACCATCAACATTCTTGGAACATCCAATGTGGAATTCTTTTTGAGATTATCTATTGGACCTTGTTATTTTGGAAACCGTTCCTTTCAAAGTGATTACTCTAAGGTGAACGGGAGGTACAATTGTGAACCGTTACACCAATATGAGATCAAAAACCAAATGTTGTAATTGTGCAGCCAGAGCGTTATGCCGAGTAATTATTGAAGTAGAGATAACATGTCAGGGCATACCACAAGACCTTTAATATTGGTGTGGGGAAAGTTATAAGAAATGATGAGGTGGTTGGGAGCACGCTCCTACCAACCGTTGTCAGGAGGTTATGTTAATGAATTCTGGAGTTACCAAGCCTTTTTCCTGATCCAAGAAATGCAAATCGATTGCGATGTAAAACATATCCTTAGACGAAACTACCTGGAAGTGAGATGGACAAGAAAGGAAGAAATATCGTGGCAAGAATGTGAAGCTTCATTTAGCTTAAAGGGATTGATGCACATAGAGAGACATAAAGTTTAACAGGCCCCTAATAGCAAAGGGATGCATGGATATATGACAATGATCCTTCGAGATTACCACCTAATAAAGTTTAGTGGGAATCGCAGTAGCATACAGGCCTCAAGCTAATTGGCGCCAGTGGTGAAGGAGGACGAGCGTATGACATCTTACATATACCATCGAGAACTGATACCCTTATCGGAAATGGAGGAACTGTTGATTAGTTAAAATGAGTAGTTGTTATTTTTCAAGGATAAGGTTGAAGAGAAGGTTTCACCAACTCAAGATCGACCTCTGTACAGTGTCAAAGTTGGCATTTCACACTAATATAAACGTTATAAAATTGTGGTAGTATCATTTGAATGGACTAATGAGTCAGAAGCCTTTATGGATTAATGAACAAAGTTTTGGGATGAAATGAGATATTAACAACAACCTCGTTGTTAGCCATGCTTGATGATAAAAGAGGACTTTGAGAGTCACGATGATGCGTCTTTCAAGAGTTTAAGAGGTGTGCTGATGCAGTAGAAAGGGAATGATAGCCTATACTTCTAAACAACATAAAGGTTACGGGATAGGATATATTAACCGTGAGTTTGGGATTAGTCATGATGGCGTTCACGCATAAAACTGAGACGTTAACCTTATGAGAAAAGTGTGAAAATTTCTCCACAAGTGCCATGAGTATATCTTCATAGTAGAACTAAACATAAGAAAGAGAAGGTGACGAAAGGGAGCAGGGAGTATAATGAAGAAATTTGTTATTACCTAGGGAAGGCCAGTGTGGTGGCCGATACCTATAGAAGGTATTATTCGAAATTGGAATTCAGTCAGTATTGACCAAGAAAATAGAGTATATACCATAAAGAATAATACTAGAGGAAAATGACTAAATTATGGGGAAGGAAAAAGATGTGTAGAGAATTAAGGGAATGTTTGGTAAACTGAAATGAAGAATGGTATTGGCAAACTATTAAGTACGAACGCGACATGCCAAAAGCAGAATAATAGAGATCTAGTGGATTAATTCCGCATGTAGAAAATCTTGAACGTGGACAGAATTATAATGAATTTCTTAAGTATGTCGCCGAAGACCGAGCCAAGAGATGGCCCTAGTTGATTTATAATTGTTGGACCAAGTGATTTACCTATAAGAGACTTTCCATTTAGAAGATTATTGAATTATATACGGAAGAGATGGTGGTGCAATATAAAACTTCTGCAGCGATTACGTAAGATAAAGACTTAAGGTTAAACTTCGAATATTGAAGGTGCTTTCAAGTATATTTAACAAAGAGATTGAGCGTATGTACTAATTTGATCTGTGGCTGACGGACATGGAAGAAGAATTATCCAGACGATCGAATTTGTATTTAGTGTCGTGCCTTAGATTTCACAGGGAAATCGAGAATAAGAACTTATCCATGAAATGAATGTTGTTATCACGATCATCGCCATGCGAACGTAAGGACGTCTCCTATAGAGCGTGCTACGAAAGAGGAAGTTTCGCTTCTCTTGCGTTATGAAGAAGTCAAGGAACGAGGGACATAGTAGCTGAACTGGTTCGACGTATACCGAAGACTATACAGTATCCATAGCAAGTGGTAACGGCTGACGGGAGGCAATACATGCCTGCTAATCAAGCGAAGGAATATGAGGAATACCGTGCATATTGACGTTGCCTCAGATTACAAAACACGATCACAAAGCATTCACGGGCCAACGATACAAGGACTCAACACGGATACTATGAACAAGGTAGAAGAGGAACGTGTGAGTAGTGGGATAGAAATTTTTAATCATAGAACAACCGATAAGGAATACAGGTCGAGGAGAGTATGCGTTGAGGAACAACATTAAGGCATTGGTGAGACGAAGGGAGAGAACAATAGGGTTGAAGTGTCAACCTGAGAGTCGGAAAAGGTAAGGTTGGAATTGTATCCACAACTATTATCCTTAGGTTCTTAAGATAGAATCCTTTTAAGGAGAGGAGACTGCACTAACCCTAACTTTCGGGAATTTTCGAAACCTGGACGAATAGTAATTTATGGGTGGATGAGAAATTTTTGCAATCACGATATCTACGAATTATTAAATGAAGATTTCGAATTGATATTACGTCTTTACGGTATAGACGAGTGTATGTAAAAGTCATTAGTTTTTTTTTACCAAACCCATTGTTTCGAAGGGTCAAATTTTATGAGATATCTAAGGAGATCGTGGTAAGGCATGGGGTTCCTGTGAGCATTGTATCTGGTAGAGACCCAAGGTTCAACTCCAGGTTCTGGAGGATTTTTCAGGATTGTGTGGGGACCAAGTTAAACATGAGTACTGCATACCACCCCCAATCAGACGGACGGAGCGAGAGAACCACCCAGACCATAGAGGACATGTTGAGAGTATGTGCCATCGATTTTAAGGGAAGTTGGGATGACCACTTGCCGTTGATCAAATTTTCCTACAACAACGGTTACCATGCGAGTATAGGAATGCCCCCATATGAAGCGTTATGCGGGCGAAGATGTCGATCTCCCTTGTGTTGGGAAGAAGTTGGAGAGCGGAAGATTTTAGGGCCTGAACTGGTCCAACAGACAAGAGAAACTATCGAGCTCATAAGAGGACGGCTGGTAGCGGCCCAAGACAGAAAGAAGAAGTATGCGGACCAGACCCGCAAGGACAAAGAATACGAGGTAGGAGAGTTTGTGATGTTGAAGGTATCACCGTGGAAAGGATTGATGAGATTTGGTAAGAAGGGAAAACTAAGTCCGAGATTTATTGGACCTTTTGAGAACTTGAAACGAGTTGGGAAGTTAGCCTATGAATTGGCTTTACCCCCGAGTTTACAGCAAGTACATAATGTGTTCCATGTGTCCATGCTACGACCATACCATACCGACTTCCGACATGTGATAGAACATGATCAAGTGGATCTGCAACCAGACTTAACATATGTAGAGCAACCTGTAGAAATCATGGATAGAAAGGAACAGGTGCTGAGGAACAAGGTTGTCAAATTAGTGAGAGTTTTGTGGAGGAATCAGAATGTCGAAGAATCAACATGGGAACTAGAGAGCGCGATGCGTGAAAAGCAACCCCAACTGTTTTCAACCTGATTCCGGGACGGAATCCTTTTAAGGAGGGGAGGCTGTAAGAACCCTAATTTTTGGTAATATTTCCTTTTATTTAATATCTTGTGACATTATCATTATGGAACCTTTCTAGTCATCCCTGTTGATTAATAGAATTGATTGTCTGAGAAACTGCGTTGTTGCATTTATTATGTAAGATAAAAAAGAAGATTGTGAAGGCAGGAGTCTTATCGTTAGTAAGATTTATAAAACTTGGGATTTGAGAATGATTAGAGTATTAAAAGATTTATTAAGAATTATGACGAGGAATTATGGATATTCGAGGGATTTACACAATTAAGTACTTAAGAAATTATAGGGGAAATCTCTACGCGACAAAATATTATTACGAGAGATTAATTAAGATACGATACGAGTTAAAGAATAAATAACAAGCATTGGTGCAAGAATAATAATACAAGGAGTAGTATTGCATGCAAGTCCCATGCAACCAAGTGGTTAGAAACCAAGCAAACTAGTTAGCAATTGGAAGATGAATAGTACCTAGTTACTTGCTTTTTCAAAAAGAGAGACAAGAAGTACAAGGAGCCATGCTTGCTAGTACTTGTCTATACATACATGATATGTATCACCCAACCTAACATAACACCAATTATTCTACCAACATAACACTCAAAAACACAAAACACAAACACACCCCCCCTTGCTAGTTGCTCTCGGCCAAAGAGAAAAGAGGAGAAGAAAAATTCTTCTTCCTCCTCTTCCATCACTCATAAATCCCAACATAAATCCTAGGTCATCTACATCATCTAGACAAGGTATGTTAGCAATTTCAAGCCATTTCATCCACCCAATTTCAAGTTACAAATTGTTAAAGCTTGGGTGAATAGTAACCATGTTTTATTTTCTTTTAGATCTTGAATTGTAAGTGTTGTAGGAGACCATTTAAGGTTTTGTTGAGTTGTGAAAAGCTTATCCAAGGCCCCTGGGTGCTCAAGAAGGTATGAAAATCTCAAACCCTCTTGGTTATGTATTATTTATCATGTGTGGTAGTAGATCCATGTGTTTGTGAGCTAATCTTGGTTGTATATGTATTGGATAACATGGATCTTGAGTTTTGATGTTGAGATTGTGAATTTTATGATTATGGATAATATATATGTCTCCATGAGTGTTAGGAACCATGAACTAAGTGTATTAGGTGTTGATTGTGTTGTGGAATCATGGAAAATGGTTGATCTAAGTAGTATGTGCTTGCTGAGTTTTGTCCAGGAACATTGACCTGTATTGTAACACGATTTTGAATCTCCAAATTTTGTCCCCTGATGTCACACCATATATTGTTGGAAAGATAATTGAATGTAGTTTCTGGAAATGTAAGGTTCATGGCTAGGTGATGTATAGATTTTAAGTTATGGCCGGAGGAGTGAATTGTGTTTCTGGATTCCGGACTGCACTAAGTGACCCCTTGTGAACCTTGTTTAAACCCCTAAAAATATATGTGGGATCATGGAAAAATTTGAGAATGTAGGGAATGCAGTGGTGAAGACCACCCGAAAGGAATTGGATTAAAATATGAATTTTTGGATTTTATAAAAATGCTAGAGTAAATTTCGCGCAAGGGAAAAAGTCTATTAGTGGAGCATAATTCTAGGTTAATGGTTATTATTCGAATGAGGTAACTAAATTAAGTCGAATAAGTGACGAGCGTAATCGAGTGATGACATGAACCTATAGTGGGGCTAGGGTGTCATAAGACGAAGTCGTTAAGTTAATTTCCTACCCCCTAAACCCCGTAATTAAAGAGATATTGTTAAGGTACTAACGAGCGGTTATTGCTTATGTATAGATCGTTCGACTCCGCACGCTCGACCACCCCAACCAAACCAAGGCAAGTTTACTTTTCAAAACTTATCCATATACAAGGACTTTCACTGTTGTGTTTGTAGTTTTCAATTATATCAAATGCTATGTTTATCGAAGTATTGATGCAATTGAGATTTTATAAGTACATATATGCTTGTACCCCTTGAACTTAGATTGAAATGTTTTCTTCGGACAACGACTCTAGCAATAGAGGTCGTAGCGGTCCGTATACACTATTGACCGGGGAGCGGTATATTATTATATCGTATCTAGATTGCGAAAACCCGAAGGGGTCATTCGGGGAGTATCGTATACTCAAGTAACTATTGTTATATCTTCGTAAATATTCGAAACCCTATCTTGGATTAAAAGTTCATTTTATCGAATAATTATTTTATTAATTATTAATATTAAATCTTAAAATATTATTTATTAATTACTGTTCATTATTGAAAGACAAAGTAAATCCAAGATACATTTTAATACTTTCAAACTCGAACTCTTTCGAACTCAAAACATTTTCGAAAACCCCCGGTCAGATTCTGCTTCTTGTATGATTTCAAGAATCATCGGTCGACTGATGTCGGACCTCAATTACTCTGTTTTCAATCAAAATCAAGTTTTTAAAAGAAAAAGAAAAAGGGACTCTGGCAGGTGTGGGAACCGTTGACGAACGATTCCCGGGATGTGTAAGCGGTCGTGAGCCAGGCGGTCCATCAATTATTATTCCGGCCCAGATGTTGCCGAAGGATGATTACGGATGTAGTTTTCATCGAGGGTGATTACGGATGTAGTTTTCACCCGGGGATAGTTACGGATGTAGTTTCTATCCTTCTACCGGTAGAGAAGACCCGCGGATTATTGAACTTGGATGTGGAGACTGATCATCGTCAATCCCTGTCAGGTTTTTATGTTTTCTTCCAGTCCCATCCTCCACTTTGGAAAAATACTCAAACACTGCTTCTTAGGCTTTTGTGCCAAGTTGCTGATAGTGTTCTATTTTGATTAGAAAATATTGACATCGTGCAGTATCTAGAACTGCAAGATTTTCTATAAAGATTGGCACGTGTTAGTGCACTCTTGCAATTGTTTCAAAGAATGAAATGTTTTTGTACGAGAAACCTTCTAAGCTAATGGAAGGAAAGAGGTTTGCAATGAAGTATTCCCTGTACAGTATGTTAATCGTAGAGTGTTTTGCCGAAAATGATATACTCATATGTATATATTTTCAAACTTGAGATATGTTGAAATGGGAACCTTATAAAGGGTTCATATGTTATACTTAAAGCTCCTTAGTGAGTATAGATGTTTTATTCAAACTCGGACATATACAGCGTCCAATTATGTTTTGAAATCTGAGATATATACCCATATAGTTGGGAATGTTTTCGAAATAAACCCCATTATTATTTTACAAAATGGTGAACTTGCTGAGCATTATGTAGCTCATTCTTGCTTTATAAAAACTTTTCAGAAAGAGAAGAATTTGGTCGGTTAACTCCGCAACAGCAGAAGAGGAGTAGAAGATTTACCCCGGAGATGATTTAGTTTCTGATAAATACTACAGAGTAAGTCTGATAGGTTTTCAACTGTAATAGTAAGACTTGTCTTCAAGTATAGTTGTATAAGTGGAATTGCGTAAGACTCTGATTTGTATAAATGAATTGTAATATTTAGCGGCACTTTTGATTATCGTTTCTGAGACTCTAACTTGCTTGTGTGTAAGATTGAGGTCTGAATGGATGTATTGTTGAGTTGTAAAGTTAATACAGGTATGTTATGGTTGGATGGTGACGTGACGACCTGAATCTCTGACCTCAGATTTGGGGGCGTTACACGGTGGATGCACAAGACATATGTGTGGAGACAAATCTCAGTTTATGAATCTCAAAATGAAAAAGGGTGGAAGAGTGACAATTGGGAATAGCAAAACTCTTCAAATCCTTGGTACCGGTTCTATTGGAAACAGCATGCTGTTTGGCTGTAGTAGATAATGACCCGTATATTTGGCATAGAAGATTGGGACATGCACACATGGATTTGCTCAGAAAGTTGTCAAGCAAGAAACTAGTGAGAGGGTTGCCCAAGCTAAAGTATGTCAAAACAGAAGTCTGTTCAGCTTGCCAATTGGGCAAACAACTTCGAAGTACTCATAAATCAAAGAAAATGGTATCTACTTCTAAACCCTTAGAGCTTCTGCATTTGGACTTATTTGGTCCAGAAGCTTACAAGAGTATTGGAGGTAAACAATATGGTTTTGTGATTGTAGATGATTATTCTAGATTTACATGGGTATTATTTCTTCGTACTAAAGATTGTGCTTTTAATGAGTTTGAGAAGCTAATTAAATTACTTGAGAACAAGTTGAATACAAGGCTTGTAGGTATAAGAAGTGATAGAGGAGGTGAATTTCTCAATAAGGACTTCATTGATTATTGTGAAGAAAGAGGAATTACACATGAACTTTCTGCACCAAGGACTCCACAACAAAATGGAGTGGTAGAATGGAAGAACAGGTCACTACAAGAAACAGCAAGGACTTTATTGCAAGAAAGCAAGCTGCCTAGAAGTTTTTGGGCAAAAGCAGTGAATACAGCATGCTATGTGTTGAACAGAGTCATAATCAGGCCTATTTTGAACAAAACTCCGTATGAATTGTTGAGGAAAAAGAAGCCAAACATTAGTTACTTCAAAATCTTTAGCTCAAAGTGTTTTGTGCTCAAGACAATTGATAATGATGGTAAATTCGATGCTAAATCTTATGAAGCTATTTTTCTTGGCTATTCTTTAACTAGTAGAGCTTATAGAGTTTATAACTTAAATAAACGTATAGTTGAAGAATCTATTGATGTTACTTTTCAAGAACCTAACAATGATCTGCCAAGAGATGAGGAAGAATTTGCAGGTGAAACAACTGATAACATACAACCTCAAGTTACTGGAAATCAGCAAGCCAACAATTCTGCTGAAACTGGAAGTCAGCAAGCCAATAACACTACTGAGAATGGAAAACAGCAAGCTGGAACTGTAAATCAGCAAGCTGAAGTGGTCAGATTAACTTCACACGAAGAAATTGCTCAACATTCTCTACCAAAGGCTACAAGGACAGTAAAGAACCATCCTCCAGAACTTGTTATTGGAAATATCTCAGATGGAATCACAACAAGGAGAGGAAAGGCAAACTTTTGTGCTTATGCTGCCTTTCTAGCTCAAGAAGAACCCAAAAATATCAAGGAAGCATTAGAAGATGAAAATTGGATCATGGCCATGCAAGAAGAACTCAACCAATTCGACAGGTGTGATGTTTGGGAACTTGTAAAGCCACCAGAAGATGCTTCTATCATAGGAACCAAATGGGTGTTCAAAAACAAAGTGGATGAGTTTGGAACCGTCACTCGAAATAAGGCAAGGCTCGTGGCTCAAGGCTATAATTAACAAGAAGGAATTGATTTTGATGAAACTTATGCTCCTGTTGCTCATTTAGAATCAATCAGAATGCTTCTTGCTTATGCATGCTACAAGAAATTCAAGTTATATCAAATGGACATAAAAAGCGCATTTCTAAATGGCGTGCTGAATGAGGAAGTCTATGTCAAACAGCCTCCTGGATTCGAACATGAGAAGTTTCATGATTATGTTTACAAGCTCAAGAAGGCATTATATGGTTTAAGGCAGGCCCCTAGAGCGTGGTATGAAAGGCTTAGTAAGTTTCTTCTCAAAAATGGATTCACTCGAGGTAATATCGATCCCACATTATTTACAAAGCAAAATGGTAAAGATATTCTTGTTGTACAAATATATGTGGATGATATTGTATTCGGTTCTACTAATGAATCTATGTGTGAGTGGTTTTCTAAGTGCATGTACAATGAATTTGACATGAGCATGATGGGGGAACTCAATTATTTCTTGGGTCTCCAAATCAAGCAAACCAATGATGGTATTTATGTGTATCAATCCAAGTATACAAAGAATCTGCTCAAAAGATTTGGTTTTGAAGATGTCAAAGCAAAAACAACTCCTATGACTCAAAACAGCAAGCTGTTTGCAGATGAGAATGGTAAGGATGTGGATATCAAAAGATATAGAGGTATGATTGGAAGTTTATTATACTTAACTGCCTCAAGACCTGATATCATGTATAGTGTTTGTGTTTGTGCAAGGTTTCAATCCAACCCTAAAGAGTCTCACTTAAATGCGGTTAAAAGAATTTTTAAATATTTAAGTGGTACTATCAATCTTGGTTTGTTCTATCCTATCACAAATATTTTTGATCTCGTGGGGTATAGTGATGCAGATTATGCAGGGTCTCAAACTGATAGAAAGAGCACAAGTGGTGTTTGTACATTTCTTGGACAAAGTTTGGTGTCATGGCAAAGCAAAAAGCAAGCTTCTGTTGCTCTTTCAACGGCCGAAGGAGAGTATCCAGCAGCTGGTAGCTGTTGCTCTCAAATTTTATGGATGATTCAAACCCTAAGGGATTTTAATATTAAGTGTGGCAAGATTCCAATATATTGTGACAACACGCGTGCTATCAATATCTCCAAGAATCCTGTGAATCACTCAAGAACAAAGCATATTGACGTTCGTCATCATTCCTTGAGAGATAATGCAGCAAAGGGGAAGATTGAGTTGGTATTTGTCTCAACTGAAGTTCAACTAGCAGATATCTTCACAAAGCCATTGGCTGAAGAAAGATTTGCAGCCATACGAATGGAGCTTGGCATGTGTACTGTGTAGTCAGCAAGCTGACAAGCACAGAATGGGTAACATTGGCTTACCATTTGTATCTGAACTGTTTATATGCCATTACCATGATTTGTTTGTTATTTTTTTTCTGTTCTCTATGCTTATTCCAGACCTGGACTAATATTTTTTTGATGGATTTTTGATGGATTAAGGGGGAGAAATTTAGGAGAATTTATTTGCTTGTTTGGTCAAGATATTCGATTTGGATATGATTAATTATGCTTGTTTATCTTGAATCTGTTTTATATCAAAATGTACTAATATGCAGGGATATAGGGGGAGTTCTTATTTCTCCTAAATATTGTGTAATCATAAAAAAGGGGGAGATTGATACTCCTATGGTTTTGATGATCACGTTCAGCAAGCTATTTGATTGTAATTTGATATAAAACATCGTGTTATGCTTGTATTGTACTAAGGTGGTTTTGCAGGGTATATTAGCCTACTGATTGTTTATACAGAATATACAAACAGCAAGCCATTTGGTGCTACAACAGAGAGAGTATGGCAAGCCATTTTCACACTGACAGTTCACAAACAGCAAGCCATTTCTGACAGTCAGTCACAAACAGCAAGCCATTTGCAACTGCCAGAATTTCTGAAGATAAAGATCAAGTTCGATTCTCAAGGATTTATTTCAGGAAATATATTGTGAGGGCTCTTTATTATATAATACGTATATAATATATTCTAGAGCTCAAATCTTTTCAAATATCCTTCTTTAAAACAAAATCATAAAACTTATGGGAGTTTCCTTATTTAAAAGATTTCTTTCTTTCAAAATCTCCTATACGCGTTTTTATATCTATACAAATCAGAAGGGTTAAGCTTTCATCGATCTCTTTCTTTCAAACCTTCTGTCTAACGTTCACAAGAACGTTTGTAAAATCTCTAACCAATTGAACGTTGGAAATTGATTCTAATCGTTCGAATAATTGGTGATTGATTTTCTGAACGTTGGTGTGATGCTTTATAAACCTTGTTCTTGTGTTCATTCGTTCTTAACACTTCAGAGAAAATATTCAAGCACACAAGATTTCAAACAACTCAGTTTTCATTGCTATATCCTTTGATTCTCTCGAGCTCTTAGTATATTCATACGTGCTATATCTTAAAGAGTTCATAGTTTGAGTTGTATCCATTATTGATTGTATTGTTCGATTTGTAAGGTTTAGTTGTTGGACAATTTGGCTTGGGAACTAGGGTTTGTTGATCGTTGCTAGAGAAGTATACTTGGGAATTATAGCTTAGAGAGCAAGTTCAGAAACGGGAGTTCAGCACGCCATTTGTCAACAGCTGGGTATTGAGGGAGATATATTGTTGTATCTTGTAATTGGTTTATTTCAGTGATCAATAATATATTCTCTTACCAAGTTGGTAAGGGACCAGGACGTAGACCATAGGGGTTAGGGGTCGAACCTAGCTAAAAGTCTCTGTGTTCTTTATTTTCTGCTCTTTACTTACTGCTTGCATTTAGCTTACTGTTTATGCACTTTACTGTACTTGTCATCTTTACATTCAGCATACTGTTTACAATCAGCATACCATTTGTCTCTGCATAAAACGAAATCAGTAAGCTGTTTCTGGTAATTTTTAAAATCGGACTTAGTTGAATATAGTTAGCCATTTACACCTATTCACCCCCCTCTAGGTGTGCATTTTCATGTACTATTGTCCCCTCCTTGGAAAAAGAAATGCAACTTGTTACTATTCCTCTTGCCATTTGGTTTAACTAGTTTGCTTTTTCCTAACTACTTGGTTGCATGGGACTTGCATGCAATACTACTCCTTGTATCATTATTCTTCCACCAATGCTTGTCACTTAAACTTTAATTCGTATCGTATCTTAATTAATCTCTCGTAATAATATTTTGTCGCGTAGAGATTTCCCTAGTAATTCCTTAAGTACTTAATTGTGTAAATTCCTCGAATATCCATAATTCCTCGTCATAATCCTTAATAAATCTTTTAATACTCTAATGATTCTCAAATCCCAAGTTTTATAAATCTTACTAACAATAAGACTCTTGCCCTCAACAATCTTCTCTTTATCTTACATAGTGAATGTAACAACATAGTTTCTCAGACAATCAATTCCATTAAACAACAGGGATGACTAGAAAGGTTCCAATTTGACAATGTCACATGAAATTAAATAAAAGAAAATATTGCAAAAATTAGGGTTCTTACAGCCTCCCCTCCTTAAAAGGATTCCGTCCCGGAATCAGGTTGAAAACAGTTGGGGGTGCTTTTCCCGCATCGCGCTCTCTAGTTCCCATGTTGATTCTTCGAAATTCTGGTTCCTCCACAAAACTCTCACTATTTTGAAAACCTTGTTCCTCAGCACCTGTTCTTTTCTATCCATGATTTCTACGGGTTGCTCCACATAGGTTAAGTCTGGCTGCAGATCCACTTGATCATATTCTATCACGTGTCGGAAGTCGGTATGGTAGGGTCGTAGCATGGACACATGGAACACATTATGTACTTGCTGAAAGCTTGGGGGTAAAGCCAATTCATAGGATAACTTTCCAACTCGTCTCAAGATCTCAAAAGGTCCAATAAATGTTGGGCTTAGCTTCCCCTTCTTACCAAATCTCATCAATCCCTTCCACGGGGATACCTTTAACATCACAAACTCTCCTACCTCATATTCTTTGTCCTTGCGGGTCTGGTCCGCATACCTCTTCTGTCTGTCTTGGGCCGCTACCAGCCGTCCTCTTATGAGTTCGATAGTTTCTCTTGTCTGTTGGACCAGTTCAGGCCCTAGAATCTTCCGCTCTCCAACTTCTTCCCAACACAAGGGAGACCGACATCTTCGTCCGTACAAAGCTTCATATGGGGGCATGCCTATACTCGCATGGTAACTGCTGTTGTAGGAAAATTCGATCAACGGCAAGTGGTCATCCCAACTTCCCTTGAAATCTATGGCACATACTCTCAACATGTCCTTAATGGTCTGGATGGTCCTCTCAATCTGTCCGTCTGTTTGGGGATGGTATGCAGTACTCATGTTTAACTTGGTCCCCACACAATCCTGAAAACTTCTCCAGAACCTGGAGTTGAATCTTGGGTCTATATCTGATACGATGCTCACAGGAACCCCATGCCTAACCACAATCTCCTTTAAGTAAATATCCGCCAGCTTGTCGACAGTGTATCTCTCGTTGATTGGAAGAAAATGTGCTATGGTCAATCTATCGATGATTACCCAAATGGCGTCATGATTAGTCTTGGTCCTTGGTAGTCCGACCACAAAGTCCATCGCAATATGCTCCCACTTCCACTCGGGTATCTCTAAGGGTTGCAACAATCCACTGGGCCTCTGGTGTTTGGCCTTTACTCTTTGACATGTCAAGCATTTACTTACCCACTCTGCCACGTCCTTCTTCATATTTGGCCACCAATAGTATTCTCTCAAATCTCTATACATCTTAGTGCCTCCAGGGTGAATTGAGTACCTTGAACTATGAGCCTCTTGCAAAATCTCGTCTTTTAATTCCTGAATGTTCGGGATCCATATCCTAGATGCGTACCTCATAATTCCATTCCCGTCCTTTTCACTCTTAATTTCCTCGCCAATCAAAATTTTCTCCATCGAGTTCTTTTCTTCTTCTATCTTCTTTTCCTGGCATAACTTAATCTTTTCCAATAGCGATGGTTGGACTCTTATTTCCATTAGACTCTCTTGTCCAATTCCTGGTAACCTCACCTCAATCTCCAGTTTCTCGAGGTCCTTGATCAACTCGTCCACTGACGTTATCATCTTGAGTTTCTCCTTCCGGCTAAGTGCATCGGCCACCACGTTGGCCTTCCCTGGGTGATAATGAATCTCACAATCATAATCTTTGATTAGCTCTAGCCATCTCCTCTGCCTCATGTCTAACTCTTTCTGAGTGAATATGTACTTTAAGCTCTTGTGATCCGTGTAGATTTCACACTTTTCTCCGTAAAGATAATGCCTCCAGATCTTCAAAGCGAAAACTATCGCCGCTAATTCCAAATCATGGGTGGGGTATCTTATCTCGTACTCCTTAAGTTGTCTGGACGCATACGCGATCACTTTACCGTGCTGCATAAGCACACACCCTAAACCTTTATGGGATGCGTCGCTATAAATCACAAAATCTCCCTTATCATCGGGTAGGGCTAGTACTGGTGCTGTCACCAACCTCTTTTTCAACTCTTGGAAGCTCTCTTCGCATTTTTCAGTCCACACAAACTTCTCGGTCTTGCGAGTTAGTCGGGTCAAAGGGGCTGCTATCTTGGCAAAGTCTTGGACAAATCTTCTATAGTAGCCAGCCAATCCTATAAAACTTCTCACCTCTGTCGGAGTGGTTGGTCTCTCCCAATTTGATACAGCCTCTATTTTGGCTAGATCCACTAGAATGCCTTGTTCGCTAATCACATGCCCCAAAAACTGAACTTCCTTCAATCAAAATTCGCACTTCGAGAACTTAGCGTACAACTTTTCTTCTCTCAATGCCCCCAATACAATCCTCAAGTGCTCTGCATGTTCCTCCTTCGTCTTGGAATAAATCAAGATGTCATCGATGAATACTATAACACACTTGTCCAAGTACTTCTTGAAGACTCGATTCATTAAATCCATGAAAGCTGCAGGGGCATTCGTTACCCCAAATGACATCACTAGGAACTCATAGTGTCCATACCGGGTGCGAAAGGCCGTCTTTGGTATATCTTCTGGTTTAATCTTTAACTGGTGATACCAGGTCCTCAAATCAATTTTAGAAAAATAAACTGCGTCCTTTAATTGATCAAACAGGTCATCTATCCTGGGCAGGGGATATTTATTCTTTATAGTCACTTTGTTCAACTCCCTGTAGTCTATACATAATCTTATACTACCATCCTTCTTTTTCACGAATAACACCGGGGCTCCCCACGGTGACACACTAGGTCTTATCATCCCTTTATCCAACAACTCTTGTAACTGCGTGGCTAGCTCTTTCATCTCCATTGGGGCTAGCCGATATGGGGCTTTCGAAATTGGGGCCGTACCCAGAACTAAGTCTATAGCGAACTCGATGTCTCTATCAAGTGGTAGTCCTGGAAGATCATCCGGAAATACGTCCGCGAACTCATTAACGACATGGATTTCCTGTAGGTTTGGTGCCTCCTTCATGGTATCCTTCACATAGACTAAATAGGCTTCGCATCCTTTACGTAACAGCTTCTTAGCTTGAATCATAGTCAGGAACTTTTGGTTTTGCCGTTTTCCACTAAACACTACATCCTCGTCCCCTGGAAGTCTCAAACTTACTTTCTTGTTTACACAATCAATCTAGGCTCCGTGGGTTGTTAACCAATCCATACCTACTATTACGTCAAACTCTCCTAGTTTAAAAGGTATTAAGTCTACCCAAAAGTGTCGCCCTTATATTTCTAGGTCGCAACCTGGACATACTTGGCTAACAGGGATAATTTCATGATTAGCTATCTCTATTTGCAGTCTGTCTTTCAATGGTTCAGTCTTAAGGCCTAACTGACATACAAAATCTAGAGATATGAAAGACTTGGTAGCTCCCGAATCAAATAAAACATTTGCCTTAACTGAGTTGAGTAGTAGAGTACCTGCAAGCACATCCGTGTTCCTCACGGCATCCTGCACCGTCATGTTAAAAGTTCTTGCAGTAGGGGCCTTGTTAGAAGCAGTTCCACTCACCCTCGATGCAGCTGGCCCAGAGGACATACACTCCCTCATTCGGTGCCCTGGTTTCCCACACTTGAAGCAATTACCTCCGGCACTGGTGTTGTTACTAGTTCCTCGACAGGCGTTAGCATAATGTCCTGTCAGCCCACACTTGAAGCACTTCACATCCTGTAGGTTACACACGCCCGCATGTTTCCTTCCACATTTATTGCATTCTAGGGGTAGGGCTCGGGATAGGGTAGAGTAAGACGATCCCTGTGGTCGGCCGCTCTGGCCCACACTCCAACTTTCAGCTCTCTTGGCTCCAAAGTTTCCGCTGGGTTGGGACACTGTTCCTCGCTTAAATTTGCTCGGAAAGCTCCCTCCCGCAGAGTTTCCCTTTCGACTATCAAACTTCCTCTTCTTTCCTTCCCTCTCCTTCTGCATCTGTTCACTCCCAGCCTCAACAATTGATGCTTTCTGTACCAGGGTGGCATAGTCTGTCAGCTCAAGAACCGCCACACGATTCTGAATCCATTGCTTTAGCCCTAATTGAAATCTTCGGGCCCTCTTTGCCTCAGAGTTCACATATTCCGGCACAAACCTCGACAACTCAGTAAATTTGGCCTTATACTCGGCCACCGTCATGTTACCTTGCTTTAGTTCCAAAAACTTCAGCTCCATTTGTGTCTCCATGAACCTAGGAAAGTACTTCTCAAAGAACAACTCGCTAAACCTCTCCCAGGTCACCACACCTCTTCCTTCCAAATTCTTCTTAGCTTCCCACCAATAGTTCGCCTCACCCTTCAGAAGGTAAGTGGCGAAAATAGTCTTCTGCTCTTCAGCGACACCCAATATCTCGAAAGATTTTTCCATTTCCTTCAGCCAGGCTCTTGCCTCGACCGGATCGGTAGATCCTTTAAATTCTGGGGGTTTCAGGGATTTGAAGTTCCGGAAAGCATTTGCATTAGCATTGCTGGGTGGTTGCTGAACCGGGGGACGGTCCAAGTTCTGCCTAAGTAGTTCCATGAACTGTTCCATAGGGCCTCCCCTAGGGTGTTCTACCTCTCGGGTATCATCACCAGCTTTTTCTTCTTCATACTCAGAGTCATCAAACAAGTTATGATCGTTGCCCTCATTCTCACTCAGGTTCACATTCTCCCCTTCATGGTTCTGGTGGCCTCCGGTCCCATGGTGGCTACCCTGGCCCTCAGAACTGATCGGGTGAGCACGAGTGTTCATTCTTCTGGGTGGCATGATTCTGATAATAAAACAAGAAATGGGTTAGGGTTTTCCAATTACCTGACAGCGTTTACACGGGTCAGGAACGTATCGTTACTCCTCATAAGGGTGGAAGTTGCAAAAGTTTTAATAACCCGATGCTGGAGATAAAACGTCAAAACATTTTTGGGAAAAATCTCTATGGGATGCGAAAACATTTGCAAGAGTTTTCAAAATTTCGAAACCTCAAAAATATTTTTTTTTTAAAAAAAAATTATTTTAAAATTGTAGGAACATTTTGGAAATTTGTAGAGAACAATTTGAAATCGCATATCGTAAATTTGAAACAACATGGTTGTATTTGTGGCTTGTAGCAATTGTATAATCACAGTTGTATATCAAAACAGTAAAACATGGCATCGGAAGTAAGGCAGTTGAGACAATATCAAGGAAACTGAAACTAAATAAGTACGGTACAAGGGTTATCACAAAGTTTGGATGTTAGAGCCAAATACATAGTTCCGATGTCAAAGTCTAGCAAAAGTGGAACAATAACAAGTACATCATCTGAATAGTCAGGGCTACACCCGTACATACTATCCGAAGTCACATCTACATATCTGTAGGTCAGTCTACTCATCCACTGGTCAGAAAAGATACCACTGCACAAGTCAACTATCCCGCAAAATCGACACACTAATGTCATCTGAACCTAGGGGACTGAGCTATCAGTAACACATCACGGGGCCGCAGCACGGCGGAGCAAGGTCCTCACTCGGGAAAATGCACGATGCACAACACGCCTAGCATCCCTAGCCTGAATCACTCCGCCCCCGCGGATCCCTAAACCAAGAATCCTCTCGCGACTCCTCCTCTCAATCCTATGGAGTCGAGCCCTAGTCCTCCTAGCAACAGCAGTCCTCATCTCAGCCTGGATCCTCAAGCACGCCTCGCGCTCCTCCACTAGTGCCCGCCTCGCCTCGTTAAGTCGGGCCTCTGCAGAAAGTAAGTCTCGGGTCAGGAACTGTACCACGTAAGCGTGCTCAGTACCCGACGGGGGTAGGTCCATCGGCGGAGGTGGTATGACAGGAACAGGAGCAGGTGTAGTAGCAGTAGCAAGAGCAGGAGCAGTAGCAGGGGTAGGGTCAAGCTCCTCCTCGCCAGAAGTATCATCCTCATAGTCACCGTCCGATGAAACAGGGCTCGACCCTCACCGGATCTCACACTCTCCTCATCAGTAGCTACAGGAGATGGGGTAACAGGCTCTGGCTCGGGCTCAGGCTCAATGGGCTCCTCAACGGGGTCCTCATCATCAGTATCTCCTATCAGCGTAATCCAGGGGCTGAGCTCAGAGTCAGCACCCATATCCTCCTCAGGATCCTCGGTATCTCGCATCAGTGCCTCATCATGCTCTCTCTCGAAAGCCTCAGGGTCTGGTATCTCCTCCATCTACACAAGGGAAATAAGGTGGATCACTAACCATAAAGAAAGGTTTAAGGAGTAGTTCCCTCACGGGCCTTAAAGTCAGGGCTATATCCGATAACCCGACTGTAAACTCGATGAGAGTTCTAAGTATTATTAGGGTTGTTATTAGGGTTATCGTTATTGTTATTATTTTTAGCGTTGCTTTCTTAAATTACTATCATTTCTGAGAACAGTAACCTCGCTCTGATACCATTTCTGTGACGCCCCCAGATCCGGGGTCGGAGATCTAGGCGCTCACGGTCCGTTTTCCATTAATAACATACCTGTTCTTGCACATAATATATAAAACAGCCATCGATCCCACAATAAACTCACACCGCACACAGACACACAGGTTAGAGTCTCAGAAACGTCACAACATTGATTAATTAGAAATAAAAGTATCAGAGTTATTACAGACCGAATTAAATAGTATTTATGCTACCAGCAACACTTCGATATGAAGCGAAGTTGGCGGCTTGAAAGTTTGTTACGGTACACTGCCTTGCACATGTCATACTGATAAATAAAATGAACTAACAAAAGTTGCCAACCAATCCGGCTAATGGGGCCTACCGGTGGAATCTCCACTGCTGGCTCAGGTCTAGTCACCTGCTTTCGGGCAGTCTGTCTAGGTCTTGCCATTTCGCTTAGCTGTTGTGTTTGTAAATTTGAAAACAAGCAAGAGTGAGCAACTATAACTCAACAAGAAATATATGTATAAGGTAAGCAATATAGCATTTCATATGATTAGCAATTATTAAACTCGTTTGTATCAATCAGATATAAAATCACTTGTCATTGTTGATAAATTCCGAAGGTGCAACAATATGTGCCCTCGTTTTCAAAATAAACTTGCAGTTCTAGATACTGCATAGAGTCAACATCTTTCTCATCAAAATAGAACATTATCAGCAACTTGGCACAAAAGCCTAAGAAGCAGTGTCAAAGCATTTTTCCAAAATGGAGGAATGGGACTTAAAGAAAACATAAAACCTGACAGGGATTGACGATGATCAGTCGCCACATCCAAGTCCAATAATCTGCGGGTCTTCTCTACCGGTAGAAGGATAGAAACTACATCCGTAACTATCCCCGGGTGAAAACTACATCCGTAATCACCCTCGATGAAAACTACATCCGTAATCATCCTTCGGCAACACCTGGGCCGGAATAATAATTGATGGACCGCCTGGCTCACGGCCGCTTACACATCCCGGGAATCGTTCGTCAACAGTTCCCACACCTGCCAGAGTCCCTTTTTCTTTTTCTTTTAAAAACTTGATTTTGATTGAAAACAGAGTAATTGAGGTCCGACATCAGTCGACCGATGATTCTTGAAATCATACAAGAAGCAGAACCTGACCGGGGGTTTTCGAAAATATTTTGAGTTCAAAAGAGTTCGAGTTTGAAAGTGCTAAAGGTATCTTGGATTAGCTTTGTCATTAAAATAATGAACAATAATTAATAAATAATATTTTAAGATTTAATATTAAAAATTAATAAAATAATTATTTAATAAAATAAACTCTTAATCCAAGATAGGGTTTCGAGTATTTACGAAGATATAACAATAATTACTTGAGTATACAATATTTCCCGAATGACCCTTCGGGTTTTCGCAATTTAATTACGATATAATAATATACCGCTCCCCGGTCAATAGTATATATGGACCGCTACGACCTCTATTGCTAGAGTCGTTGTCCGAAGAAAACATTTCAATCTAAGTTCAAGGGGTACAAACATATATGTACTTATACATCTCAATTGCATCAATACTTCGATAAACATAAACATTTGATATGATTGAAAACTACAAACACAACAGTAAAAGTCCTTGTATATGTAAGTTTTGAAAAGTAAACTTGCCTTGGTATGGTTGGGGTGGTCGAGCGTGCGGAGTGGAACGATCTATACATAAGCAATAACCGCTCGTTAGTACCTTAACAATATCTCTTTAATTGTGGGGTTTTAGGGGGTACGAAATTAACTTAATGACTTCATCTTATGACGCTCTAGCTCCACTATAGGTTCATGTCACCACTCGATTATGCTCGTTACTTATTAGACTTAATTTTGTTACCATATCCGAGTCATGACCATTACCCCTAGAATTATACTCTATTTAACGACTTTTTCCCTTGCGCGAATTTTACTCTAGCATTTTTATAAATTGAAAAATTCATATTTTAATCCAATTCTTTTTGGGTAGCCTTCAACACTACATTTCCTAGCTTCTCAAATTTTTCCATGATCCCACATAAATTTTTAGGGGTTTAAACAAGGTTCACAAGGGGGTCACTTAGTGCAGTCCGGAATCCAGAAACACATTTTACTTCTCCGGCCATAACTTAAAATCTATACATCACCTAGTCATGAACCTTATATTTCCAGAAACGAAATTCAAATACCTTTCCAACAATATATGGTAGGACCTCAGGGGACAAGATTTGGGGGTTCAAAACCATGTTATAAGACGGGTCAAATTTCTGGAAAAACTCAGCATGCATGTTTCACTTAAATCAACCAATATTCTTACTTCCACAACACAACCAACATCTAATTCACATAGTTCATGCTTTATAACATTCATGGAGATACATAAACTATCCACAATCATAAAAATTACAATCACAACACTAAAACTCAAGATCCATATCATCCATCACTTGAACATCCCAGATTAACACAAATATACATGGATCTATCACCAAACATCATAAACACTACATGGCCAAGAGGGGTTAGGGTTTTTATACCTTCTTGAGTACCTAGGAGCCTTGGGTAAGCCTTAAAAAACTCAATAACACCTTGAATGATCTCCTACAACCCTTATAATCCAAGATATAAAAGAAAAACTTAACATTGTTACTATTCACAATATCTTTAACAATTAATATCTTGAAATTTAATGGATGAAAGAGCTTGGAAATCTTAGTATACCTTTCTTAGATGATGTAGAGAGCCTAGGAATTATGCCTTGAATTATGAGTGAGGAGAAATGGAAGAAGGAAGAATTTTTCTTCCCTTTTTTGGTCTTGGCCGAGAGCTTTCTTCAAGGGGGGGTGATGTTTTGTGTTTTGATTTTTGTGTGGTTGAAATAATTGTATTAAGTGGTTGGGTGATACATATTAGTGTATGTATAAGTATGGTACAAGCGTAGGTATGGCCTCCTTGTACTATTGTCCCCTCATTGGAAAAAGAAATGCAACTAGTTACTATCCCTCTTGCCATTTGGTTTAACTAGTTTGCTTTTTCCTAACTACTTGGTTGCATGGGACTTGCATGCAATACTACTCCTTGTATCATTATTCTTCCACCAATGCTTGTCACTTAAACTTTAATTCGTATCGTATCTTAATTAATCTCTCGTAATAATATTTTGTCGCGTAGAGATTTCCCTAGTAATTTCTTAAGTACTTAATTGTGTAAATTCCTCGAATATCCATAATTCCTCGTCATAATCCTTAATAAATCTTTTAATACTCTAATCATTCTCAAATCCCAAGTTTTATAAATCTTACTAACAATAAGACTCTTGCCCTCAACAATATTCTCTTTATCTTACATAGTGAATGTAACAACATAGTTTCTCAGACAATCAATTCCATTAAACAACAGGGATGACTAGAAAGGTTCCAATTTGACAATGTCACATGATATTAAATAAAAGAAAATATTGCAAAAATTAGGGTTCTTACATGTGGGTTGTAAAATCATCTAAATCTGATTTATAGATCTTAAAATAGAGCCGAAATAGTAAATATGATTTTTTTAACATTAATAAAAAAATAAATAAAATTAAATTTGAATACAACCTTTACTCGGTATATATTCCTTTTATATTATAATTTTTTTAAAAAAAATCAATTCTAATATTACCTATAAAGTTTTACACGTTCAATTTAATATTTATATTTTAACTTGAATTCTTAAAATTTGAGTTGTACGATTTTATAGGCCACATGAAATTAACAAAATAATGTTTAATTTAGTGATGGTTTAACAATTATTTTTGAACTAAAATTTCACAGAAACAAAAAAGAGAATAACTTGATGATTTTTTATGTTGAAAATTATATTCGATTTATGAAATCTACTTATATTTTGTTTTGATTATCAAGATACCATTATTATTATTTGAAGATAGTTCTACTAACAATGAAATATAGTTTTAATAATTAGTGTAAGAGAGATTTTGACCAAAACTTGTTAATTTCAGTACGTCAAAAATAAATTAGAACCATTAGATCTAAAAATAAATTGATGAAAACCGTTGGATATAGCATAAAAAGAGATATTTTATATTTAATATGTAAACTTAAAAGTGTATTTATATTGAATTACGAAAAAGTGTATATCAATAATTTAAATAATATATACTTACGTTTTTTTACATTAAATAGGATTATCTATGTAGGTCTTATATATTGAAGAGGATTAATGTAAAAATTCTTCATTATATTTTTTTTGAGATTCTGAGTGTTTCCATTTGGATAATAATTATTAAATCATCTCTAAATTAAAGATAATTTTATGAGTATCGCGTAGTGTTAGGTCCGATAAGATTGTAGAAGGGGGGGTTGAATACAATCTATATCATTTTCTCGAAATTTGTTCTTTAAATAAAATTTATTTTAAACAAATTTGTGCGGAATAATATAACACAAATTTCAAGTTGAATATAACAATATATTAACTTGATGGGTGTTACAAAATCAGTCCAAACGATTATCAAGTAATTAATAACTAATTAGAAAATTCAACATGAACTTTGCTAATTTAGTTAATAAAAATCAAGATATCAATTTGTGAATTAGGAAACTTAATTCGCTAGTAGTACAAGAATCACAAGTAAACAAGTTCCAATGGATAGAATATTACAACTGAGATGAACTTGAATTTACAGAATTTAATTTGTAAGTGTTCTTGAGCTTGAGAGAGAGAGATATGAGCTGCTGTGTGTATTTCTTATGTTGAGTTCGACTGATTCTTGATCTTCTGCATTCTGCTGCCTTATATAACACAGCCATAGTCATATTGCTTTGTTTTAACTGATATAACAATCAGTTAACACTAATATGACATTCGGTATGACTATCAAATGAAAGGAATATGACTGTCTCTTTAAATATAACTTTCGGTATGACTATCCCCTTGAATTAGATATGACTATCCAGTTTGAATATAACATTCGGTATTGTAACACCCCCAGATCCGGGGTCCGGGATCCGGTGGTTACGGTTTCCAATTCTGTCCACAATAATTGAACTTTCCTTAATCATAAAATAAATTACGTCTTTATAACCCAACACAACAATATAAAACACACCCGTTATAGTCCCAGAGATGAAATTAGAGTAACAATCAAATTTTTATTAATCATATTATGAGTTCTTACAATCCAAAAGAATTTCAATATAATACATACTCTTTGCCATCCATTTACATAAGTCATACTAGACCATATTCTTGGTACTGAAAGAATAAATATACCCTACCAATAGCTTCTTCTTCAGCTCTGGTAGTCTCATCGTCCTCGCCCGCGTCGAGTGCGCCTTCTACCGGTAGAAGGAAGAAGTGACGGCTTTACTTGTCTACCGCCTTACTAGCTCTCCCCGTCCAACGGTTGGGCCAAAGGGGATGGACCGGCGCTACTCGGCCTCTTACACGACTCCTAGTTCAAATAGAATTCATGATTCTAAATGTAACGTTCGTCCCCCTTTCCCCAAGTATAATACTTGTTGATAAGACTCTACAAAGTAGTCGTATCTAGTTGGAAAGGAAAATTCACCAATAACTTCCAAGCTATTGCTTGGTAACGAATATCAACTTGTTCCAACAATCTTACCCCTCGAAAGATGAGAAGGTAAACAACGACTTAATAAGTCAATAGCACCCGAGTTGCGAGTGAAGAGAATACTTTATGACCGGGAAGTCGACAAGATAATTAACATTTTCCAAGTAAGGTTCCCTTATTATTAGGGAGATAGACTCAAAGAAGAATGATGTCTGAGAACCTTTCTTGATATAAGATTAATAATAATGTGACTCCAAAATATTTTTCGTAATAATCGAAGAAGATAAACCTTATTGAGGTTATTCTAAGTATGGAATAAATATTCAGAGAATATTTATTGAATTAAAAATATTTAAAGAATATTTAGGAATATGAAAGAATATCTTTAATCAGAGTATTTTTCAAAATAATCCCTGAAGAAATATCCGGAGAATATTTATTGAATAAATAAATATTTAAATGAATATTCAAAATAATATTCATTAATTAATAAGACCTGAAAGGAATATTTATGAAAATATTCATAATTAATTAGGAATTTAAATGAATATTCAAAAGTAATATTTATTTAATGAATAATATCCTAAATGAATATCAAGTAATATTCATTTAGTAATCCAAGCCTTAAGGAATATTCGAGATAATATTCGATAATTAACTCAAGCTTCAGATGAATATTAAAATAATATTCATCAAGTATTCAATATCTTAAATGAATATTCAAAAGTAATATTTATTTAATAAAATAATATTCTAAAAGAATATCCAAATAATATTCATTTAGTAGGCTCATCTTTAGAAGAATATTCGAAATAATAATCGATAATCAATTCGAATATGAATGAATACTGAGAAATATTATTCGTTGAATAGTTACGTTCAAATAATTATTTGAAGTAAGGATCGTTAAAATAAATAATCTCGAACGAATATTCAAATATTATTCATCGCCTGAATAATAGAAAATATTTACTTAAATATTTTCCTCCGAGGTAATCTCGATATATCAAGGAATATTGACTCCCGGTCTAAATTTGATTAATAAGATGTATACGCCCTTCTATGAGGGTCTTACAATAACCGGCTTATAACTGATATATAACTATCTAGCTTATAAGCCAACAATAACATTCAGGGAACAAGTATATCAATTCAACTTGAAAGTAGGCATGCATGCAATGGCATATGTATATCAGCAATCATATATATATATTTATTCAATCACAACAACAGCCTAAAAGAAGGGAATTGAAGCTTGCCTGGTAGTCGAGTACGGTAAGGGGTAATGGTAGCGGGTCCCGGTTCAGCTTGGTGATCTATAAATAGCCAAGGCATTCGGGATTAATCACTTAACATATTAAAAGTTAAGTTATACTTAAATCGAAACACGTTCTCGAGTTATCTCGTTATACCCCCTTTAGTGGATTACTTATTATCACTGATCCGACCCGACATTCGTTCGTTAATACGACATGTCACTGCATTTATACTTGGGTCATACTTAAGTCATATGAGTTCTAAGGTTGATCGTTACGAACCAATATTATACTCCGAGTTTTATCGCCCGTTTTCTAAGTGTTTTACCGAAGTTATAAAAGAGTCGTCTTTTAGGGGTTCGTTCGCGTTTAACCTCGACTCGAACATTTTTAATAAATCGAAAAATGATCCTTTTGACATACGGTTTTCTTTCACGCCTTCCTTTTTACCTCTAGTATTTAT